>BMAW01111401.1:15990-40996 GCA_019974015.1 Nephila pilipes
AAAAGAAATTTGCTAAAATAAGGGTATTGAATCAATTAAATTTCCAAAGTACTCTCTGAATATAAGAAAAAAGCTAATATTCGTGTTTATCTTAAAAAATAGAAAATACCGGTTTTAGAACAGGTGGAGTGGAGAACCTCAGTGTTTTCTTGTGTATGTTCTAGGACAAATGGAAGTACAGAACCCAGTGGTACCTTGATGGAAATCTTATGGATTTATAACATTAGTCTTATAAGAAGGGAATTTTACAAAATAAACAGATATTATTCATCATCGAAAGTTTTTGTATGCATTTGAGATTGAAATTCTATTAGTAATCACAAATGAAATGTTAATTAAATCTTATCAGTTTTCTCTTGGCATAATTGAATAATCATTTCATTTAAGAAGTAAAAGTGTATTATGAAAAATAAGATATTATTTAGTTGGATTTCTTAATAATTTTTAATCTTTTCTAATAACTGGAAAAGAATCAACTCTGACATCTAATTAAATAATCACAAAATCCATTGGTCTCCACACGTAATACTTTGGTGTAATTTTGGGTAAAAGATACACTTTTGCTTATATAAGAAACTCCTCTGGGCTGAAATTTGGGAGGAGGTATATTTGTTTTGTATTATTATTAACAAATTACTTAATTTGTTGAATTTTGTTGTAAGTTCTGAAAGATTAGCAGGGCTTGATTAAGTTCATGATATGCACTCCAAATGAAATACAAAACCACTAATGGAATAAAGCATTTCAAATAGTTGAAGATATGGTCTAGTGAGGCTTGGCTAAAACAACATTTTGTGGAGATCGGAAAGTGTTTGCTCCTGCATGCTATACTGAAAGGACATGGCACTTGATGCCACTGGTGAGGTTGTTCATGTGTTTCTGCCTGCACTATAATTCTACAAACATTAGAGAAGCTTGGAGGATCGGTATTTCACTGCTTTTAGTTAATGTGTCTGCAGTTGCATTGCTTGCGAAGTCAACATAAAAAGGTTATCTTCTGTAAATGAATCGAGAGCAAGGAAAGGCGTTTCAACTTATTTTTAAAAAGCCTCTTGTTTTCCCCGCCCTTTGTGCCGATTAAATAAATGTTGAACGGAACTTTGATTATCAGATATACCGTATATTGCTATAATTTCAAGTTTCATTTTTTTAATTTTTAGTTATATTCACCGTATAATGCGCACCATTTTCTTTGCTAGGAAACCTGAAATGTGCATGTTCGATTATCTTATATTTTGAAATCATTCATGCACGTTAAATCTACCGGGGTCCAAAGTCCTCCCGTTGGCGTGGTGGGGAAGTTAGGAAAAGTGGGGATGCCAGCTCAGGTGCCGTCCTCGTGACTTGACCGAGGTTCAAAATTACGAGGTCCGTCTCCAATAGCTCTCGTGTTGCTTTTAGTGCGACGTTAATAAAACTAAACTTGCGCAAGAATGTTATTCTAAATTTTCGAATAAATTGGGACGTCCGATTTTCCTCTTTCTCCAGCATTTGAAACCTTGATTTTGAAATGAACAAGGAAAGCATTAGTTGAAATACAGTTTAATTGTTCAGAAAAGTAAATGTGTTCTGTTAAGGGAGACATAGTTCTGGTTTCAAATATAAAGTCATTCAATTTTGGAAAGGAAACGGAAGTCGTACTACAGCAAGGGTGTTGGTGAAAACTCTATGTAGAAGGGAAAATGACAATAATATGATGTGAAAGAAATATAAACAGTTTTCCAAAAAGCAAATTATGAAAATTCTCACTTTACTACAGTGCTTTCCTGCTTAGCGGACGGTACGAAATTAAGACCCTTGGTTACTTTTAAAATGAAGATGATGGTGAAATGTAATTTACCAAATATTTGTTTTCATTCATGATCACGTGAAAGGATGAATGAAGAAAAACCATGTGAAATTGAGTGAAAGAAATGTTGAGCGAAAGTATGCAGGCGTCTTTAAGGATCCAGAAGTCTTTTAGTTTGGGATATGCGCAAATCTCATCTGAGGGATAATACAAGTACTGTTACGAACTTGCGATGACTCTTCCCTGCAACATTCTTATAAAGGAGGAGAGATATTTTCAAGAAATTACCCCTTAATTCTGGCTGCCACAAGACGAAGATCCCCAAAAATTCTAGAATCTTGGCGAAAACTCGACTGGGATGAAAGTATGAACTTTTCCTGAATTTTCCTCGGGATGTCACACCTGGCTGGAACAGTTATAAATTGCGAGACGCAAAACTCGAAGAGGAAATCGATTGGAGTCGGCATTAGCTTCTGTGGATTTGACGAGGTAACATGTCGAGTGACATTTTCGGGGAAGCAGCCTTGGAAGTGCAGAGTTTTTCTGCGAAGATTTGTCCGTTTCTGATTAGTTGTGACCATCATTACAAGTGCTGTTTTTGTTCCTATATCAGTGTCGCTAATTTGTACACATATTTGTGTTTCCTGTTTGTGCTGTTAATCTGCTATATATGTGATCCTTTTGTCTTCAATATTTGTGAATAAAATGTCATTTGCCGTTATCCTCCAAGTAGGACTGATTTTACTCTCACACACCCAAACTTTAAAATCAGGAATTTTTGAAACAATTCGAAGAAATTGATGAAAGAGTGTAACATAGACATTGCAGTTATTCCAGGCGGATTAACGCCATTGGCTCAGCCTTTAGATGTGTTTCGATAAACCATTGAAAGGAAATTTAAAATGATTGTAGATTACGTGGAAGTTAGAAGATGAAAAAATCATTTACAAATGCATCCTGCTGTCTAGATATATAGTGGTAATAAAAGCATGGAATGAAATTAAATATTGTTACATAATAATCAAAAGTCATTAAAACTTGTAGCATATCTAACAATTTTGATGTAACGGAAGATGATTATTTATTTATGGATTAGAGAAGCATTGATGAAGATGAAACGGAATTCATTTATGTGAAGAATATAACTTTTTTTTTTTTCTTCATGTAATCCGATAATGAAAACTAAGTTCATAAAGTATGTCATTTCTTTCAAATAAACAGCATGTAGATACAAGTAGAAATCTAATTAGTTACACTCATATTTTCCTTATTTTTAAATCTATCATCTTTATATCCGGCATATAAAGCACACCCATAAATTTTGATCTTATTTTTTGTATCAAAAGTGCACGTTATAAGCCGGAATATACGGTATTTCGTTTTTGTTATCTCTTAAAAACTTACCTTGGGGCCGCGGTAGCCTAGTGGTCAAGGTCGTGGACTAGCGGCCGGCGGTTTTCGTTCAGTCGCGGGTTCGATTCTTGGCCGCCAAAGACCCGCCGTGTAGCAGGGGCTGATGCACGTTAATTCTGTTCGGGGCCCAAAGTCCTCCCGTTGGTGTGGTGTGGATGTTTGGAGAGGGGGGTGCCAGCTCAGGTGTCGTCCTCGTCACTTGACCGTGGTTCAAAATTATGAGGTCCGTCACCAATAGCCCTCGTGTTGCTTCTAGTGCGACGTTAATATAAACTAAACTACGGCTTATTGTTTTTGGTAAGTACGGTGGCGCGCCCCTGGGAGACCCTAAAGATTCTTCCCCATTTACCCTTCATCTTCTCAAGTAATTTTTATTTATTTATTTTTTTTTTCCTAACGCATTTTAGGATCATGGTTATTTGGCTGGTTGCGTTGAATGAAAAATATGTGATACTTAGATAACTATTTGCACTATTTTTCATTACGGTTAATGTAAAATACTAAAGTTAATATTTACAAAATAAAGTGCTTGTCACATTTCCCCTTTCTACTCATTTTGGGGTGCTCGTCACGCAAGAAAAAGTATTGCAATGTCCTTGGACGCGACTTTCTAATGTGGCCTCTGTAGCCTAATGGTCATGGTTTCGGATTTGTGGCCGGCGGTTTTTGTTCAATCGCGGGTTCGAGCCTTGGCCGCTAAAGACCTACCGTGTAGACGGGGTTGATGCACGTTAAATCTGTTGGGGCTCAAAGTCCTCCCATTGGCGTGGTGTGGAAGTTAGGGGAGGGTGGTGCCAGCTCAGGTGTCATCCTTGTCACTCGACGGAGGTTCAAAATTACGGGATACATCGGCAATAGCCCTCGTGTTGCTTCTAGTGCGACGTGAATAAAACCAAACCAAATCTCCGGTGTACTAGAGTGTTCCGTAGCACTCTTATTGTAGAAGGTTAAACACCTGGGAAGGCTGAGAGGGCGGTGATGTTTTTCTGGCAACAACTGACTTGGTTGTTCTCTTTTTTTTTTTTGATGAATTGCTTTGAAAAAACAGTTTATTTTTTTAAAATCTCCATCTCTGACTAGAAGAAAGGGACAGGTAGCCAGAAGGAAGGTTAGTAACGTGGCCAAAACAATTTTCTAAGACAAGCAGTTCACTAAAATGTGATCTAACCTGGATCTTTAATAGACGACTCCCGTTTGAAAGGTAACTCGCCCATTTCGAAATATTGCAGCATTTATAGTAAAGAGCCCCCTTAAATAAAACTGTTGTGGCTCGATAGCGACTTATTAAAAAATAAACTTTTTGAAAATTATTATCTGTATTTATTGATCACATGGTTATCCCAAGTGTTACTAATAAAACAATAACCAATATAAAAAAAAAAAGTACGAAGAAATGGGAAAATAATACCAATGCTTTTTTTTAAAAAAAAAATTATATCACGTGATACTGTAATGAGCCAATGAAATTGTAACTATGATTTACTTTTTGCCTTATTTTTTTTTAAAATCTATTATTGAAGTAACTGTGACTGACTAAAATTCCAAAACCAAATCATGATGTCATTAGTCATCGATTTCAAAAGCGGGCAGACTGTCTTGAATAAGCATCTAAATAAACACAACTAATCATCACATGCTCTTAAGTATTTGTAGGCGTGACATAGGAAGAGAAACTTAAGTTTATCTTCGTTATCCTCAGAGGTTTTCTAGAATTTCAAAGGCGTGGAGTGTTTTTTCAGTACTCGTTCAAAGTTATATCTGGAGTGCGAAATTTCTGTCTCTTAAAATTTATTTCTTTTGTTCTTAATTCAATAAATTTCCAATATGCCTATGGTTGGAGGAGTTGGAGAAATCAAAGAGCCCGATGAAAACATTCGACAGATAACTAGACAGGTAAATATTTTTTTGGTGTCAAATTATAATTATGTCATTTTATAAGTTTCAAATTTCTTGTAACAAATGATCATAATCACTTTTTATTGTAGATCGTGTGTCCTGTATTCATGCAAATATTATTGTTGAGTAGCTAATTTTATCACTTTTCTTGTGTTTCAATATAATCATATCTTAATTTATTAAGACTTCTGTATGAGCTATTGAAATTGTGTTGCTGTTATTGTAGTTATAGTTGTACATGTATTGGTATGATTAGATATTAAAAGCTCTTAGAAAAATTATTTGAATTTAATTTATGAAGCTTTGTAAAATCCAGAAAATCATTTGTACGATAAGTGCATTTTATTTTTATCAACTGTATATAACTTAGCATTAATTATCCATGTAAATTATTTAAAATTTCATATGTAATTATAGTTATAGAATGTAATTAATCTTTTAATATAATTGCATTTAAATTATAACCAGCAATATTTATATTTATAAAGGAAATAATAATACTACTCTTATGCTGATTTTTTACAGTACATTGATTTCAAATACTGCTTTGATATATATGTATACTTTTCCCATGTTTTTTTTTTTTTTTGGCATTTCTCAAAAGATTTCTCTACTAGACTAGATGTTATCATAGTTGATCCTCCTAGGAATACTGTTTATAGACTATGTGTAAAAGACCATAAATTATTTTAAAAAGAAAGTTGTTTAATTTTAAATTGTATTTTTAATAGTTAGAAATAAAATGAATTGGAACATTTATACTCGGTATCTTTTTTTTCGTTACTTACTCAAAACACAGGTAATATACAATGCATACTAAACATTATAACATTAAATTATGGTACAATTAGTGTATATACACTGTTTTTGAGTAATTTGTGTAATAATTTTTAATTGAGCTAACTTATCTGTCATCTTTAATTCATATTTACTTGTTTACTTTTCAACTACTTAATAGATTTTTACCATTTACATTTATTCATTTACATACATTTTTATAGATATTTAATTATAAAATCAAATTGTTTTACTTACTTCTAAAAGAAATATCGGTTCAAATCGGGAATAGGGTGTCTCCTAGGAGACTGGCAACGAAATTTGGCCACTTCCTAGATAGGTTGCCAAACGTGCGTGACTTAAGCATTGAGTATGCTTAGGGTTATTGTGACCTAAATCGCCAATTATCGCTCCCAAAAGTCGCCAATCGCCTAGGGGACACCCTATTCCCGGTTTGAACCGAAATATCAAATTTATCTTAAAAAATGACCTTTTATTAAATTTTAGATATTTATCATTATGAGTAAATTTTACATTGTGCAATAAATCACATTAGAAGCAGAAATAAATGACATGGCAATTACTGTTTACTAAAAAATAGCTGAGAAAATATTATTAGAGATATAAATATCATCTTTTGACTAAGTTAGTTTGATTCATACATTTTTGATTCTAAGATATTTTATGAACCTTTTCTAAAATTATTTTATGTAGGTAAAAGATGAAGTTCAATCAAAGACAGGACTCTTGTTTGAAGAGTTTGAGCCCATTAAGTACAAGAGCCAACTTGTGAATGGAACCAATTATTTTATCAAGGTAAGTACTAACTGTTTTATTAAAATTTCTTCATTTAGAGCAGCACTTCTTAAACTATGGGTGGCAAATTTAAATGCGGTTGCAAAAACTTAATCAAATTCATGAATTTCAAGAAACATATTGGTCGCAATCTATTCTTTATCTATAATTTAATATGTTATAATTTCTGGGCAACTCAATTGTAAAAATATAATACTGACTTAGTTGAGCTGTAAATAATATTTACATTTTGAAAAAATTCCACTAAGCACATTATTATTGTAGTGTCAGATTGCAATTTCAGTTATATATATTTTTTAATTGAACAAAAATTGGATCTTGGTGCTCTTTTTTCAAAATGACTAATGGTTATCAAAATTGTGCAATTTGTCAGATATTTTTGAAATACTTAAACCATCTAAATTTGTCTCTTCAAGGAAAAAATAGCAATATATTGTATTACTTCAAATGATAAAATTGAAGGTTTGATTTAAATAATCAACATTGTGCTAGAAGAAAGGCAGTCTTTAAGAGAGTAGATGTATGTTTAATGTGCTTGATAATAACTAGTAACATGGAGGACCTGAAGTATTTGTAAAAGTAGATAGTACTTCTCTGTTATTGTGACGCCCATCAAATTGCAATTACACCAAGGTTATCGCCAAATTCATGAAACCCATCTTGCAATACACCTTGGCAATATTTCTTAGTCACTTGGTGATTCATCATTGTGTACTGCAATAACAGGGAAGTACAATGCAACAAAATTTGTGAAAATGATGATGAAGTTTTTAAAATATTTCTCAGATCCACCAGAAGAATAGGTTAGGAAAACTTTTTCATATTCTTTCATTTAGTGCTCTGCAGAGTTCTAATATGTCATTATAAATCAAATTGCTATGTTTTATTCTAAATGTTAAATCATTTTTATTTAGATTTTGGAGGAGTTTTTTAAAATAAATTACTATATCTATCTAATTTTGATTGCGAATTTCATTAAATTTATTTTGAAAATCTCCAGATGAAATTTTAAGATAACTTAGACAACAATATGATCAAACCATCAAACTATATAATAATTAAAATTCATACTCATTCTAAAATCTTGTCATTATTTTCATTCTTATAAAGGATTAGATAACAGTAGATAGAGTTTGAATTTTTTACTTTTGTAAGTTTTAAATTAAATTGGAAAATTGCACTATTTTTCATGCATGCTTATGATTGGGGGAGGAGTTTGTTTGAAACTTTTAAGCAGGGGAATGGAGTCACAAGACAAATAATTCGAGATAAAAACCAACATTTTTAAAAACATTTTTATATGGTGGCAAAGTTTATTAAAAAGAATTATTGAAATATTAGTTAAAACTGGTCGCAAATATCTAAATATTGCATTGTTAGGCAAGTAAGAACGGTTCCCAAAATTTCAGAGCTCTAACTTGATGGGAAGTTGGTTAAATTAATGATAAAAAATTTGATGACACACTGATACGTACACAGACAGACACATGCCAAGTGAAATACATAAAAACGTAAAAACTAACTAAAATTAATTAATTCATCCGGTAAATTAATGGTTGGAATGCAGTTTAACCCAACCACCCTTGGTGACAAGAATTATTTGGCAGTATTTTGCCAAATGTGGCTACCCTATTCCGTTTCACGGATTTAACGCTCAGCCCATAAAAAAATCGCCAAGTTTGGTGCCAATTTTTGAAATCGCGCCAAGTGTTTGGGCTAAACTGCATTATTAAAGAAAATATTAGTTAAAACTTGTCGCAATTGTCTAAATATTGCATTGTTAGGCGAGTGAGAACGATTCCCAAAATTTCAAAGCTCTAGCTTGATGGGAAGTTGGTTAAATTAACGATTGAAAATTTGATGACACACACACCAAGTGAAATTCAGAAAAACATTTTAAAAAGTCTTAAGAATCACGGATTGGGATTATTAAAATCTAAAAGTTACAAAAATCTAAAAAGAATAAAATTGTGTTGTGTGATGTTTTTGAAAAATTCATGTTAATTCATTATAATGATTGCAAATTTTAAAATTTTAAATTACTTAATATTTCATCGAATATAATATTAAATTTTTAATTGTAGTTTTAATGTAATTTTAAATGTGTATATGCTATGTGGGGGTATATTTTTTTTTGAATATTTATTTTTCCATTTGTTTTCTGAAAATAAGTTGCTTTAATGTTAACAATCTAAACTGGAGGCTCAATTAGTTATACAAATCTTAAACTTTTATGTCTAATATAAGACATTTATCCATAATTTAAATCAGAATTACTTATTTTTTAAGAGAAATAAGACTAATTTTTTTTTTACTATTTTAAAAATGTATTACTATTTTGGTTTTCTATTTTTGAAAATTATTTTATCTATATCTGGCATATAAAGTATATATTTGTACATTTTAAAATGTATATTTCATTTAATGTGAACTCCTTTGTATTGACAAAATTTTGCCTCTGTTCCAATTTTTATAGCAATACATTTTTTATTCCGGCAGTGTTATAGAATGCTGTAAATTGTCAAGAATTGTAAATTGTGTAAGTACATTAAAACTTTATAATTGGGTGGCTGCTTTTACATCTGCCCCTTAAATGTATTCATTTCAACTTATGAGGTCCAAATATATTTTGAGAGACTTTAAAAATAAACTCTTGCATAGTTGACAACTTTCAATATGTGAATTATGAGCCTAGATCAATGGATCTTGGATATTAGTGTATCCATATTTGATTGAGTAAGATTTATTGGTGATATTTATGGACAAAGGTTACATATTGTTCATTGAAATGTAATGTATTTTGACTTTCCTTGTTCTAAATTTATAATCTTTACATTTTCTCAATTCTCAAGGTGAGACATGCACCATCTCAGCACATACATGTAAGAGTACACAGGAGTTTCAAAGGAGATGTAACTCTTTCTGCTTTCCAGGTGGATAAGAATCTTGAAGATGAATTGGAATATTTCCAATAAACACATACATTACTTGAATTTTATCAGAAATTTTCCAAGTTTATTTTTTAAAGCATTTTCTATCGTTTAAATATATAAAAATGTTTATATAGTATAAAAATATTTAAAAATGGTTTTTTATATATTTTATTTAAATTTGTGCTGTTGAATTAACAAATGAAAGTAAAATTTCAATTATTTTTGAAAGTTTTGTTGTTCAAATTAGTGATATAAAATTTATAAAAAAAAAAAAAAAAAATTTATATTTTTTTTTTAAAAAATATTTTTTTAAATCAAAAATATTCCTCCATTATGAGAGACAAATGAAGATTGATTGTATCATTTTAAACAATTTTTATTTTGTTAAAAATAAATTAGAATATCATTTTGTACTTAACATTTTACTATAAAATGTATCTCTGTGTATCAATAAATGTTTCTTAAATTCTTTTGATTTTTGTGTATGTGAATTATGATCCTAGATCAATGGATCTTAGCTATTAGATTTTTACTGTATATATATATATATATATATATATATATATATATATATTTGATTCTACTTGGCATAAGATTTTCACATGTTATAACTGAAATTTTTCAAACAATTTCTGATTTTGCATCACATTATTTTCTTGAGTTTTGGATTAGATACATTTTTCCCCAAGATTAATGTTTTTAAAATGCCTGACACAACAAATTATATGGATGAAATATATTAAGTAATTTAATTATTTTTGGATTATCATCTTGAAGTAAGTAATGTCCTAAATGTTATATTATTAAAGTACACGTATTTTACTTGTGGAAATTAATTTGAATTTAATTTTTATAGCCATGGATTTATGTTTTTAAAGTACATGCATATTTAAGGGGTGTTATGGTAAGAATAAAAACAAGTAAATTCTTTTCTGAATTAACAGCTGTTATATTGTCTTGTCCCCTGATAATGCAGAGAAGTGGCAAGCAATCTAGGAGAGCATTTTGTATTTTTTGTTGCATATTTTATATTGTAATGGGTTTGAGACTAGGTCTTAGGTAAACTTGCTAGTTAGATTTTGGTAAATTATTTCTTAGGGTATTTATTTTAAATGAAATTATTTCTGAAAATTTTTAATTTTTCAAAATAATTTTAATTATGCCTGTGTAATATTCCAATAAAAGTTATATTACAAAATACTAATCAATCATTGAAAACAATTGCTCTCTGGTAGTAAAACTGAACCATTGTTAGTATAAAATGTTCCTTTTACTTTTTTGATGAAATTTACTTGGAAAGCATTGATATTGCTGATCCAGCTGGTGCCTGACCCACAAAGCAGCCCTTAACTCTGCTGGTAATTGTAGAGATGTTACAGATTGAGAGTTTTCTTACTGAAAGTGAAATTTGAAAAAAGTTTGTTGAAAATTCTGAAACTCTTAAGAAGAGAATTAATGTAACGGAATGTTAATTTTCTTGAAAATGTAGATTTTGTGAGGATGTCTTGTGTGTTTGGATGGAGGTTTGTACTGGGTGCGGTAAAAAAACCCGGACAAATAATTTTTAATATAGCTTTATTGAAAATAAATAAACATATATTAAATAATAAGAGTAGACTTTTGCTAATAAATAAATTTAATTGGTTTCACAAAGTGGCTGCTTTTTGCAGTGATGCAGAGGCGCAAACGCTTATTGAAATTTTCAGCAATGGGCCGCAAATCTGCTACCTTTAATCTATCCCATTCCCACCGAAGCGATTGCTTTAGAGCAGGGGTCTCCAAACTACGGCCCGAGGGCCACATCCGGCCCGCGGACAGATTTTGTCCGGCCCGCGGAGAGCTAGCATACTTGAAAGAAAACTCCTTCTAGAGAACATATTTATTTTTTATAGCAAATTAAATTTAGTTTACTGAAGTAATCTATTTTTATGTTGAATAATTATTAATATGACATCTACATTGATATGGTCATGGGCTAACTACTCATAACATTGTTGTAGGTTACTATATACTAACTAACAAATTATTGAAATGAATCCAACTAACATTTTATACATTTTAAATGAAAAAATAACTTATAACAAGCATAATGACATATGAAATACTAATGAGATTTATGTAATTGAGATTTTCCACTGACAATAGTTTGTAGTTGTGGAATAATTTTACTTGTACCAATTATTAAAAGAGATTTAAGATGCTCATCAGTTAATTTAGATCTGTAAACATTTTTTGTGTACTTCATTTTGGAAAAGGTCTTCTCACACAAATAAGTAGTACCAAAAACAGAAAACAGCCCACGAGCAAATTTATGCAAATTATCAAATTGTGTCAGTGGAAGACACTTATAAAATTCCAACAAAGATAAGTTTTGATATTTGTTCTTAATTATATCACTGCACTGTAGATCAATCATTTCCATTTGAAGTTCCGGGGCTAGGGTTTCAATGTCAGTATCAAAAGGATTCTGAAAAATCTTAATTTGATTCGCAATGGCATCAAAGGCCGAGAAACGAGTATCAAAATTTATTTTCAAAGCACTCAAAGTTTCGATTGCAAAATCGATAGGAAACTCGGTCTCAGTGGTGTGGCTGAATATTTCACATGTTTTAAAATGTGAAAAAAATTTACTTCGTAGTTGTGATTGAAACAGTATCAATTTCTTCCGGAATGATTTGATATTAGTGTATAAATCAGGAAGATGCTGGTTTTCTCCTTGCAATCTCAAATTCAGTTCGTTCACATGTTTTGTCAAATCAACATAGAATGCTAACTTCCACAGCCATGCGTTGTTTTGCAATTCAGTAAGAGGGCGATGCTTTTCATTCAAAAAAATTTCGATCACTGCTCGAAGTTCAAAAAAGCGCTTAAGGACTTTCCCACAACTAAGCCAACGTACGGCAGTATGATAAGGTAAGTCATTTTCTCCAATCTCTTCAATAAATTGCACGAATTGTCGGTGATTCAGCCCAAAAGATCTGATAAAATTAACAGTTGATATGACTGGTTTCAGAACTTCAGACATATCCAAACATTTTCCGCACAAAGACTGTTGATGAATGATACAATGTAAGACTATTGGTTTTGAACCACCGTCATTTTCTACAGCCTTTGACACAAGAGCGACCACTCCTTTATCTTTCCCACTCATGTTTTTGCCTCCATCAGTTGTAATACATTTCAAGTTTTTCCATCGAAGGTTCTTTTGGTTAATGGCCATTTCAACTCCTTTAAAAATATCTGAACCAGTAGTTGTGCCATGAATACTATACATATCAAGAAGTTCTTCATGCACTTCATAGCTTTTATCTACTCCTCGAATATAAATCAACACCCGAGCAGTATCTGACACATCCGTTGACTCATCCAAGGCCAAAGAAAACCACTCAACATGTCCATTTTTGTTGAACAGTTGAGAGGATATATTTTCAGCGATGTCTTCTACCCTTCGAGCCACAGTGTTTGCTGACATACTGACAGTTTTTAATAAATTTACCTTTTCAGGGCACATTTCTTCGGCTACTGCGATTATGCATTCTTTGACCATTTCTCCATCGGTGAATGGTTTTCCACGTTTTGCAATTTCAAGAGCCACACGAAAGCTGGCATGAGTTGCAGCCTCTTGTTCAGTTTTGAGTTTTGTAAATAAAGATTGCTGCGATTTCAATCCGAGCTTCATAGCTTCGAATTTTTCTGTCCGCAAACTTCCTGTATATTTTGAGTAATTTTGAAAATGTTTTGCTTCATAATGACGTTTAATGTTATATTCTTTGAGAACGGCTATGCTTTCATTGCAAATCAAACATAGCGCCTTGTTACTGGACTCAATTACGAAATACTGAATGTTCCACTGATCTTTGAATTTTCTGCATTCACTATCAATTTTTCGCTTCTTTTCCATTCTACTAAATCACACACAAAAGCAACAATTCAAATCAAAATATTGTTACAAAGATGTCTTAAACTTAAACAAGCACAAACACGTTTTAAGGAGGTACGCACTATTTTATTTCACAGCAGTGTCATAGGAACTGACTTGTGGTTGCGCCACTAGCCTTCTTATATATTCCACTTACTGCCATCTAGAAGTGAGTGGAAGACACCAGAACTTTCTCGAACCAACGAGATTATTCTGTAAGTGCTATTAGCGCCATCTGTTAGCGATAGAAGGTACTACCTATTTCCGCTTGTGTCCACCAGATGTCCTGTCACGTTACTCCTCATGGCTCGCTCGTACTCTACGACTAATCTAGAAATTACAGATAATGACAGGAAAATTAATAATATGCAGTGTTGCCGTTTTGCGGACTTTAGTCCGATTTGCAGCCTTTTTTAAACGTGGCGTACTTTTTCGGACTTTTTTTTTCATGTAAAAAAAATACTCATTCGTTACTTGAGTACTCGTTACTCGTTAGGAACCGAAGTAACGATTACTGAAGAAAAAAGTAATCAATGATTACTTGTGTATTTCATTACTTTTGTAATCAATGATTACTATGGCGATACGATGCGGGTACCCCTTTATAACGGATACCCATACGATACGGAAAATACATCAGCTTCCCCGTCGCTAGAGGCATCTGGCAGAAATTAAATGAGTATCGTCCCCGTCGCTAGAGGCATAAAATTAAAGCGTTCCCGTCGCTAGAGGCATCTGGCAAAAAAGTAATCATATTTTACACCACTAGTGGACTGATTCAACTTTTTACCACCGGCAACAATGAATGATAATATGGTTTTGGCCCTTGGAATTTACTGGAGTAATCAATATGGCCCTATGGCTGGAAAGTTTGGAGACCCCTGCTTTAGAGAGTCCAAATTTTTGTGTGGTTTAGCGCAGGCCCTAGACTCCAAAATGGACCATACACTGTAATCCATGGGATTGAATTCTGGCGAGTAGGGTGTCCGGAAAATGTTCCTTGCACCACTCTTATGTTTTTTTGGTCTCGTGAGCTGGTGCGGAGATTGTTGATACGTCCAGTTTACATTGCAGGAGTGCTTATTATCCCACGGTTGTTCAACGACCTGTACATTGACATTTTCCCCGCTGTTACACTTTTTTGATTTATTTTAACATCCTCATCCATAAAAATCAGATGTGTTTTGCCACTTGCGCAAATTCCACCCCAGATCATGATCGACTTTGGATATTGGCAATGTTCAGCAATTCCCGAGATGCTTGGAGCATCTACAGACCAGATCCTATCGTTTGGGAAGTTTGAACTTTTTGGACTATGAAGAGCTTCTCATCAGTGAAAAGGAATCTCAGTGCTGACTTGCGGCCCGTCTCAATCCTCCCTTTGGAGTGGTATGGATGTTAGGAGAGGGGGTGCCAGCTCAAATGTCGTCCTCTTCACTTGACCGTGGTTCAAAATTACGAGGTCTGTCGCCAATAGCCCTAGTGTTGCTTCTAGTGCGACGTTAATGAAAACTAAACTAAAGCGGCCCATCTCAAAAGTTTTCTGCATCTTTGGAGCCGCGTGGATTTGTTTTCTTTAGTAAGAAGCTTAACTTTTTTGGAACTTGTAAGGCTTCATCCAAGCTCTGTTTTAGCCATTCGCAGCACCGATCGGTCACTTATTCCCATATCATGATGAGCGATTTTTCTCATGAAAACCCTCAGATTTCTTTGAATTCGCATTTTGATGGCCTAGCGATTCTTGATAAGTGTTCACAATACGTTTTTGTCCACTTGCTGAACGTCGACCATTATTGCCAAGCTCTTTGAAACGGCAGTTTGCAGAGGCATATTAAGTAAACAAATAATTTAACTCTTACGTTTTCCTTGCTTAACAACTCTAAAACTGATATTTTGCTTGACATTGTAAAAACGCCAAAAAAAAAAAAAACCGTAAACTAAGATATATTATTAAATATGTTATAACTAAAGTGGTATACAAAAAGAAACTCGCACAAATTAAAAAGAAATTAGTTAACTTTTCTATGATGCACTAATTTTGTCCCGAGTTATTATTATTTTTTTACTTACCTTGTATTTTTAAGTGGCTGCCCTGTTTGATTGAAATTATTTTTTTGAGAATAAACTGAGGCTTTTAGGATTAAACTGGTTAGGCGCGAATGCATAAAAGGGCTCGAGAATTTGGCTTCTACTTCGGCTTTGGCATTTAATTAGTCCTGGAATTTGGTTGAAGATATTTATTTTTCTCACAAAATCTATATCGTCACTTGACCGAGGTACAAAAGTACGAGGTCCGTCGCCAATAGCCCTCGCGTTGCTTCTAATGCGACGTTAATAAAACGAAACCTAACATCTATTGGTTGTAATATGTCAAATGAGGGAGGTTCGGAGAGTATAAGGGGAACAGACATCACAGAAATTTTAAAAATTTATCTACAAAATGGTAAGTTTTCGTTGTGGAAAGTGCCGGAGCTAAATTTTAAAATTGTGTGCGTGTATCTACCCTCTTGTACTTTGGGAACTTCCTGTTACCAACCAACTTTTATCGCAGAGTAGATTTTAGAAAGGTTTAAACGGCAGCAGCTGCCAGATAAGGTGCCTTAAGGTTGTACAGAAATTTATGTGGGGATAAATAAATGTCTGGGCTTATGTCAAGCCATAAAAGGTTCGGCGAAATAGTTGGACAGTTATAAATATGATGTGATGTTAATGTAGTATACGAGCAATTTCCGCAATTGATAAAGGTTTTTGTATCTTGCACTATCCATTGAAGAGTGCCATTTTCTTGAGAGAGGTTGAACTTCTACCTATTAGATCTTGAAAGATATTTATTTCCATTCTACTTAACACTGGATGATCCAATGGAGGCTGACTGGAGATTGTCTACCATTTCGGTACTTGCCCTCCAGGAGCTAAGGAGGCATGACTGTGAATATGAGCAACTATTTCGATTATGCATTGAAAAAGAGGCTATTTTACTTTTTAAAAAAAAATTTGCTACATACATCTCGCAGTTAATGTGCTATTGTTTCATCGCATTTCAGACATCTAATGCGGCAAATAATTATATTAATTTTTATTTTCGTGATTCATTTGTTATTTTTAATGTTTGTACTAATGATATCCAGTCGATAATAGAACTCTTTCCAAGCTTTTTTCCCGCGTGTGTATCGTTACAATTTGAATGTTTATAGTTCTTCGCATCCTTCTTGTCCACCAATTTGTCTTTTCCTCAATTTCTTCTCGTCTAGACAACAGTTAATTCTTGTTTGGCGCAGCATAGCCATATTTGGTTCATGCGCCAATGAACTTTACTTTCTTGCATGACCTTTTTGTCTATCAATCTTTTTTCAATGTTTTAATGTCTAGATCACAGATTTACCTTGTTTGGCGCAGTATGGCCACATCTGGCTCTTGCACCAATAATACTTCACTATCATCATCATCATCGTAGTTCTTCGCATTTTATGTTTGTCTGTTTTCGTTGGTAGTGGAGGGGGGGGGAATAACTTAAATCTTTTAAGTATTCACTTCTTTGTGCGCCATTTTCAATGTTCCTGAGTGCATAATAGTATGCGAATCAATACCAAACAGAATATTATCAAGTATTAACAAACTCATTAGAATGACTAATAATTTATTTAAAATTTTTTCCCAATATTTAAAATTCAAATTTTTGATGTGTCATATAAAAAAATGCAATACTTCAATAGCTTTTTAAACATCAAAAATTTTCATAAAATCTGAATTTTCTGCTTAACAAAATCATTAAATATTTCAAATAATTAAGATAAGAAAAAATTTTAAACTTTGATACACATATTATATATATATATATATATTTACGAAAATTTAGTAGAACTAAAGTTTTAGGGGATTTTTTTTAGATTTCTTTAACACCAGGGTTGATTTTCAATCATGGCCGCGGGTTTTTAGTTTCAATTAACGCTGCGGGTAAAAAAGAGGACTTACCTTTTCATTGGTATGCCAAGTTTGATTGCGTGGGAGAATTTAAGAAGTATATGTGTTAGAAGTTATTCCGCCTGACTTCTGCAATATAAAAAATTAGCATAATATTCAAGCGCACCACCGCGCTTATTCTACGTACAAGTACCGAGAAACGTGAATTCTCGCTGTTGTTTTTTAACCTCAGGGGTTTGCCTTTTGGTTGGAATAGGAATTGTGATTCTGAAGCACCCCGGTGATCTTTTTCCCATGGGGTTAACGACAGTTAACCCGATAGTAAATGCGTGACGCGCCTCCAGGATACCCTAGTGATCTTTCTCTATTTTCGACCCTCCTTGTCAAATTTTTTTTTTTTATCTTTTTTCCATTTCTTACAAACGTCCAGACCACAGTTGACCCTTGTGGTGACCGGGAAGGACAGAATACTCCCACTGTAGCTCATGCATGTCGTAAGAGGCGATTAAAATGGGTATCTAGCGTCTGGGAGTATAGCCGGGCATCCTGCCCCTGGGGATTATATCAGGGGAACTCGGGGACTTTGCCTTCTTCAGGCAAGTACGGGCATCATGACCCCGAGGCACCCTAGTGATCTTTTTCTTTCCCATGGGGTTTACTGTCTTTGGTAAACACGGGTGACGCACTTCCGGGATACCCTAGGGATCCTTCTCTATTTTCGACCCTCTCTCTTGTCAACCACTTATCTTTTTTTCAACTTCACGTCCAGACTATAGTTTAATCTTGTTTGGCGCAGCATAGCCATATCTGGCTTTTGCGCCAATAAACTTTAAATCTTTAAATTCACTCACTCACCAGACTATAGTTTAATCTTGTTTGGTGCAGCATAGCCACATCTGGCTCTTACACCATTAAATTTTTTTTTCTCTCTTACTCACTCGGATATGTGATGATGCCAACAAGCACGCAGTTCAATGTCTCTCTTTCCCTGCTGTGCATCGTATTATCAATAAAGATTGTTCTTAAGTTCTAAATTTTTGAGACCCGTGTGGTGACCGGGGATGACAGAATAGTCTCACTGTAGCTCATGCATGTCGTAAAAGGCGACTAAAATGGGTACCCAGCGTCTGGGGGTATAGCCGGGCACCCTGCCCTGGGGATTATATCAGGGGATCTCAGGGACTTGCCTTCTTCAGGTAAGTATGGGCTTCACGAACCCGAGGTACCCTAGTGATCTTTTTCTTTCCCATGGGGTTTACTGTCTTTGGTAAACACGGGTGACGCACTCCCGGGATACCCTAGCGATCCTTCTCTATTTTCGACCCTCCTTCTTGTCAACCACTTATCTTTTTTTCAACTTCACGTCTAGACCACAGTTTAATCTTGTTTGGCGCAGCATAGCCATATCTGGCTCTTGCGCCAATAAACCTTGCATTCACTCACTCACTCTAAATTTTTGAGTTCTAAAGGGCTTGCTGTGTCTGCCACGACTGATAAATAATTTTAGCACGTTTGGATGTATTGCGGAAAAAAAACCATACACAAAATATATATTTTAATATTTGATTCACTTCCATTAAATGTATACTTCTAAATTTAGTCATTTAAATATATGCCAAAATAATTAAATGAAAAACAATCTAATCACAAAAGCAAAATTGAATAAAATTTCGTCTTCCTTGCAAATCACATTCGCAATCAGTTTTTTTTGAAAATCTTCTCCGCTGTCGGAAAAAAATGTTCAATGAAATGTTTCTACCGCTATGACGATCATCATGAATGTGTTGCCACCGCTATTTTACGTTCTACTTGCATTCAACGTTCTTTAGAAAACCACGCCATCTGGTTTACATGGACAACGTTTCAGTGTCGTCATGCACCATAATATTCGACCGCCGAGGAAAAAAAATTGTCTTCTGCTGTACGACCAGTGCACCGTATAGTATCACTGGATATCGTTCGAATTTCTGGTGGTGGTCATGTTGAATATTTCTATCTTTATAAATTTTAAAATGTTATTTTTAATTTAATTTGTCCAAAACTGTTATAACTTTTTTTTGTTTTATTTATGTAGTTTGGATATACATTCTTTTGTGTAAAAACTCTGTATTTATTCTTTCTGCATAAATGAAACTTTTTTTTTTCCGCGTATAATATGTTTCGTATTTTATCCCTTGAATTGTAATTAAAAATAAATTTCTAATTTTACACATTTTCGTGATAAACAACTATTTATAGAATGTTTCTAAATTTTAAGAACACAAGCAGTGTACTTAAACGGGGAAGGCTCAATAAAATGAGTATTTTGGCAGTGAAATTCTATTTCTACCTCTCCTCCCTATTCGTTTAAATATTACTGTTTAGATAAAATTTCTCATTTTGCTAATTTTTTATACTTTGCTACATCATTCCTATGGTTCTCATATTTCCTCTTTCGGCATTACATTTTGAATTTGAAAATCAGAAATCTGTTTACTTTTGATATATAAATGTTGTCTCTGAACATCCTTATAAAACGTTTTTCGTAGTGATGAAATTTATCTTAAAACTGTGTTCTTTCAACATTTAAAATTAATTAATTAAATTTCTTTTAAATGCCAAAAATAATATATTTACTTTTTGTTATTCGCAGTTTTTATCATACAATATGGAGATTAATCAGTTAACTTAGAAGAGAGTTCTCGTCAATTTTAAATAGGACATAAAAATGAATGAGAGTTAAATGTTTCATAGGGGGGGGAATGCATTCATGATCTCTTTAATAGTAACTACGTGAAATAATTCACTGAAATAAAGTTTTCATTTTATTCTATTGATTATTCTGTAGCAAAAAATAAAAAATTACCTGAGAGATTTATGTTTTATTATGCAATCTCAGGTATATGTATTATTTGCCCGTATGATATTTTAAAGTGAAACATTCATTGTTGCAGTTTATATTCCGTTTATTATGTTTGCTTGTTTTTTAAATAGGCAACTTCTGACTTTTCTTTTTGAAAACAGAAATTTTTTACAGATACAAATGAACTAATTTCACGAGAACATGATAATGAATTTTCATGAAAGGAAAAAGATAAATATGAAAGTTATGACAATTCTGAAATACTTCTCAATAAAGTCCTATTAGGTTTTTCTGACGAATTTTATTTCGAAGCGTATTTACAAATATATCTATCTTTTATATTCTCAGGATTAGTATTGATATGGCTTTCTAGATTCGAAATTTATTTAACACAAACTAGCATAACTAACTTTTTTTATGCAATTGATTATCATATAATTACTTATTCTTAAAAAAATAACATAAATTATATTGTTCTTAGTGAAATTCGAAAAGGAGTTAAGCTTGGTGCATTTTTTCATGTATTGATAAATATTTAAATGACAAAAAAAAAAAAAAAAAAAATCAGAGAACAATGTGGAACAATCCAAAATAGATCTCATTTCATATGCCAATTTGACATTCAACTAATTGTATCAAAAATTTGTTTCGTGCATTCGAACATAATGTTCTCTCACTTCACCAAGACGGAACTCCGTCAAAGTGCCTGTAGTCGCTTCAACCTCATGTGCAGGACTCTGTTCCCATATTTTATTCAGTTCATCTTCCAAGTCCGTCAGCCTTGATTCTGTATCATCTTTGTCTATAATGGAAGATTTGTCTGTAACGTGATATAACCGGCTGGGACCTGCCACATCGAGCAAATGGCATGTGGAAGAATGAGGTAATCTCGAATTTTGAAATTCTCGAACGCTCAGTTCTAGCAAGTTATTGTTCCTCTCGTTTTCTTCTTCTTCATCGAAATGCAGTGTGTCCACATCAATTGAGTCCAGCATGCGTGGGTGGGGTGTGGTCAAAGTTCGCTTTCGTTTCCGCCTGGTGGAATCTTCGAGGATCATGGATTTTTCCACTTCGATGACCACGTTTGGAAGTGGGCGGTGATTGTTGGCAGGAAGAAAAGAAGTCAGGAATCCGCCGATGACCGAGAGGAAACCATACATCGCCAGGGGAACATTATAGGTGTTTTCTACTTCCTGGTGGAAGGAAAAATTGCTTTATTATGAGTTACAGATCTTAGAGTGAGTTTAAATTTATGTAACTAGCAAAAACCTGATTTCGTCGGTTATTTCGAAATCAGGGTCTTGTTTTTTAATTGAAAGATGGCACACGTTATATATATATATATATATATATATATATATAGTTCATTTTTCTTTTATCTGAAACATTTATATGCAAGTTATCATTATAATTTTAAAGAATTCTATTTAGTTTTATGTTGCTATAATATTTTTCATTTTTTATTTGGTTCTATCTGGAGAAATCAATTTCAAATCCATGTAGATTACTTTGAAATAAAAATGACAGCAAAAGAGCGAAAAAAAAAAAAAAAAGAGTTGTTTCTTCGATTGATAAGTTTAGTTTTTATTAACGTCGCACTGGAAGCAACCCTCGTAATTTTGAACTTCGGTCAAGTGACGAGGACGATACCAGAGCTGGCACCCCCTCTCCTAACTTCTACGTCACGCCAACAGGAGGACTATGGGCCCCGACAAATTTCACGTGCATCAGCCTCGTCTACACGGCGGGTGTTAAGCGGCCAAGGCTCGAACCCGCGACTGAACGAAAACCGCTGGCCGCGAATCCGAAGTCTTGACCACTAGGTTACCGCGGCCTTTCTTCGATTGAACAGCAGTTAATAATTGTTCTATTATATTTATTGTAATTTTCTTTCTTTTTTAAAAACGAAACAAACCTTTCCCAGGCAATTGTTAGAGCTTTGAAATTATATTTATTGAATCGTAAATATCAGAATGAAATATTATTTCTGTTTACTCCCCACCCCCCACCAAAAAAAATTCATTTGTTGCATTGCTGAAAGGAAATCATAATTTATAATAAGTCTAGTTATTAATGAATTTCTTAAAATATAAAGTCGTTTTAATGCTTTTTAAATCATCCCCCCCTCTCCAAGTTTCTTAGAACACTTTATAGGTCACTCTTTTAGCAATTACTTGTTATTATTCTATCTAGTTCCTTATTAAACACCTGAAACAGTTACCACCTTTTAAAGAAACATATTACGTTTTAATTACTAATCCGAGTTGTCTACAGTAGCATTTCACTTCGTAAACGATAACATTAACCCATTTTTAAAATGGTCCAGATTGAGCAGAATTAAAATAATTTTTACTATTAATAATTCGTTATTTACTTTACAAGATTTTCTGTCCATATTTTTCTTAATGAATTCAAAAGTATCAAATTAATATGAAAGATTAGTTTTGAATTTAGTCAACTTTTTATAAAATTACACATGGTAACAATCAAAGCCTTAATAATAAAACCTTAACAAATTGCTAAAAAGGAACTATAAAACTCTCAAAGAACTATAACATAAATTTATTAATAAATTTGAGTTTTAACGTAAATGATCAGTTTCTCCAATTGTAATAAATTAAATCATGCTTGTAGAGATTATCAGATGCAATGGATTGACAAAAAGAAACTGGTTTAAAACTGGATTTTATGTTCGTATTCAAAAAGTATAGTATAAAACATATCTAAAATAGTAACAAAAGCATTTAATTCTAAAATATAATTTTATAATAGAACATTATTTTAGAAAATAACATTAAAAGTGTGGATTATCTTTAATGTAGAAAACTATAATATGAATCCATATATAGAAGTTAGCAATGTCTGTGTGCAATTTATCAGTTACAAAATGACATTAATCAAAATCCGAACTTTAGTAATCATAACTATAATGTGTAATTTTTTTTTAAATTTAAAAATATATTATTAGAATTATCATAATAATTTGTTGAATAAATGAAACTAAATCGTTATAATATTCTACAAACTAATTCATTATAATTCAAAATAATTCGCTAGCTTATGCACTTATATGTAATCAAGACCAACGATCAATCATAATCTGTTGATAATGAAATAACCATATACGAGGGTTGCTATTTATATTTCTGGCCTTGGCAACAGTAAGTGTTGCTAGGCGACCGCAGACGATTTTAATCGAAAGTTTGATATTTTTAAACATAAATTCAGCAAACGATTTACCATTATAGCTTTATTTGTGTTGTTGACAGTAAATTGAAAAGTTCTTCTCTGTCAAAAAATGGAATTGGATCGTGAACATTTCCGTGCCATTATTTTTCATAACTTTCGACGTGGATTGTCAAGACAAGAGTGCTTCGATGAACTTAATTTTTTATACAGCGATAAAGCGCCATCCTACAGCACTGTAAAAAATTGGTATAACGAATTTAATCGTGGTCGATGTTCGATCCAGGACGAATCCCGTGCAGGTCGTCCAAAATCCGTTGTTGTGCCAGAAAAGATCAATGCTGTGCGTGAACTGATAAAGCAAGATCGTCATGTGACATACCGTGAGATAGAGGCGTCTTTGGACATTAGTATGACTAGCATCAATAAAATATTGCATGAACATTTGAGCGTAAAAAAAATTTGTTCGCGTTGGATCCCGCATAATCTGACAAACGCTCAAAAAAAGGCTCGTGTCGATTGGTGCAAGGAAATGTTGGAAAAATACATTCAAGGTACATCAAAGGCTGTTTATAACATCTACACAGGTGACGAATCATGGATCTATGCATATGAGCCGGAAACAAAACAGCAATCAACTGTATGGGTCTTCCAAGATGAGGCAAAACCAACAAAAGTTGTTCGAGGAAGAAGCACATCGAAACAAATGATTGCCTGTTTCTTCGGCATTAACGGTCATGTGGCAACAGTGGCGTTAGAGCAACGCAGGACGGTCAATTCTGAATGGTACACGACCATTTGTTTGCCAGAAGTCATCGGAGAAATTCGAAAAAAGCAGAAGAACAGGCGAATCATTCTTCATCATGACAATGCGAGCTCTCACACATCGACTCAAACAAAGGCATTTCTGACGGAGCGAAAGATCGAACTGATGGGTCATCCGCCGTACAGCCCTGATTTGGCACCCAATGACTTCTTCTTATTCCCACACATCAAAAATAAATTACGTGGACAACGATTTTCGACCCTCGAAGAAGCGGTTGATGCATTCAAAACGCATGTTTTGGAGTTACCTCAATCGGACTGGAAAAAGTGCTTTGAAAATTGGTTCAAACGCATGCAAAAGTGTATTGATCATCATGGAGAATATTTTGAAAAACAATAAAACCAATTTCGATCCTACATATTTGTTTTTTCATTATTAGGACAGAAATATAAATAGCAACCCTCGTACATTTAATAGGACATTGTGTTGGTTAAATGCGTATATTAAAATTATTCTTAGATTATAAGACGCTTAAAAATTGCTCAAAATATCGTGAGTAAAAACATTAAAATTATGCGAAATCTCAAACTATTTTTAAAAAGTTATCCTTAATATACTCGATAAATTTGGGGGGAATTAATTATTGAAAATTAAAAAAATTTCGTAATTTTCTATTGTTGAATATTACGATTAAACATATCGTCACATTTTTTTTTTTTTTTTTTTTTTTTTTTTTTTTTTTTTTTTT
>BMAW01111401.1:41096-52147 GCA_019974015.1 Nephila pilipes
TCTTTTAAAATTTTATATTTAATTTTAAGATTTCTCTATTTCTAAAAGAAAATTTTTTTTCATTGCATAAAATAGAAAATATTGCAAATTATTGATTTTTTGACATCTTCAATTGAGATTATACTCTGTTTCACCCCAACTTGGCGGACAGAAAAAAGCTACAATGGAAAATTCACAACCGTAAACGTGATGTAGAAATTTGGAAGGAGAGGTGCCAGCTCAGGTGTCACCCTCACCTTCCTTTTCAAATTTCCACATCACGCCAATGGCGGTTAATCGTCCATTGTAGCCTTTTCTGTTTGGCAAGTTAGGGTGAAACAGAGACTAGTGCATTCACAAATCCAAAAAGATTCACGAATAGCAGGTTCTTTAAAAAGAAATTTACTCTACAATTATGTCATATATTTGATAACTCCCTTTGTTTTAAGTCTTATTTACTCGATAAATATAATTAGTCAAATAATAAATAATAAAAACAAATATCTTGAATAAAAAAACGCTTTTGGACAGAAGAACAATTGGGGCCCCCCCGCGTTATCTCTTTCTACTGGTATTACATGATACTAACATAGCTGTCTCATATTTTCCTGTTTATCAGCAATAATTCTTAAAATCCTTTTTTGAGATAAGAGTGAGGAATTCTTGATAATATTTCGCACGTCAATTCTTAGGATTTTGTATACTTTATCTCTGTTTTAAATTAATCTAGAATTTTCAAATTATCTAAAGTTTAAAAAAAATAGAAATAACTGAATATAAGCTAAAACGCCTTTCACTCATCATAAAGATTTACACTCTGTATCTACTTTAATAAACAAACGCAATGAAAAATGGTCCTCATGTTATTTTGGTAGTTTTCACGTCTTAGTTATACCGTTCGTTTTCGGCTCTACTTCTTTCAGCACGCTTTAGACTCAATATTAGATAGACATTTGTCTATAAACTTTCATCAATCTCCACTGTTTTGTTTCAAGCATTGATGTGAAATCAAGGAATTAATATAATTCTACGGGAACAGGAACGTAGTTAGGACTGAACATTAGATCGAACACTGGGTTTTACAGGAGGAGCGGAATAAGATATATAATTAACTTCTAGAATTAACAAAATCTATTTAACTTCTAGAATAAACAAAATCTATTTAACTTCTAGAATAAACAAAATCTATTTAACTTCTAGAATAAACGAAATCTATTTAACTTCTAGAACAAACAAAATCTATTTAACTTCTAGAATAAACTGAAAACTAAATTTTATTAATGAATATTATCATACCATTTATTCATTTAATGGAATGCATAGTAAAATATGAATATTAAATTAATACATATATAAAATTTTGGTAATAAATTTGTTGTTTTTGTTATTCAAATCGTAGGGTCGGGATCACTTCAGTATGAAAATATTATTGAACAACTTTATTTGATTTTACCTTTCGAAAGAAATCTAGTTGGCAACAATGGTAATTACTTCCATTGTTCTATGAGAATATCCGAGTTGAAATTTCTAATCTGTAAAGGAGTTATTCAATCATTCTCACTTATTTAGATCAAAATAACTATAGTATGCACTCTCGTTGGCTGATATTTTTTTATAATAAATTAATTTTTATTCATCTTATTATTTATCTTTTACTATACCTAATTATTATATATTTATAATAATAAATAAATTAACACATATAATTATGCTAAATAATAAAATAATAATAAAGGTAGTGTTATAATATTATTATTATTATAGTAATGTTGAAATTTAATTGTAAACCAGAGAGTTTTTACAACGTTTTTCTGAATTTCACTTGGTGTGTGTGTGTGTGAGTGTGTGTCATCAAATTTTCGATCGTTAATTTAACCAACTTCCCATCAAGCTAGAGCTTTGAAATTTTGGGAATCGTTCGTACTCGCCTAACAATGCAATATTTAGACGTTTGCGACAAGTTTTAACTTATATTTTTTTTAAATAATGCAGTTTAGCCCAATCACTTGACGCAATTTGAATAATTGCCAAACTTGGCGAAATTTTTTTTTTTTTTTGGCTGAATGTTAAGTCCGCTTCGCTGACCAATTTAGCAACATTTGGCAAAATACCGCCAAATAATTCCTGTCTCCAAGAGTGGTTTGACTAAACTGTATTCCAACCATTTAATTTACCGGATTAATTAATTTTAGTTAGTTTTAACGTTGTTATGTATTTCACTTGGTGTGTGTCTGATGTATGTGTATCAGTGTGTCATCAAATTGTCTATTGTTAATTTAACCAACTTCCCATCAAGATAGAGCTCTGAAATTTTGGGAACCGTTCTTATTTGCCTAACAATGTAATATTTAGATATTTGCGACCAGTTTTAACTAATATTTTAATAATTTTTTTAATAAACTTTGCCACCATATAAAAACGTTGGTTTTTATTTCGAATTATTAAACAAAACAATTTATGAAATATATTATGGTATAGTCTGATTTTAAACTGCTCTTTTCCACTTTATTTTCGAGACATGTTCTTAAAAATGCAGATTTAATAATTTGAAATAAAAACCAACGTTTTTTAAAAACATTACGTATCATTACGGGTAAAACATAATTCCATCCAGGTACTGCCTGATCTGGCTTCCCTTATACTAGGGGCATATATGATAAAATGTCGAAACAAACAAACGACATCAAGTGTCGAAAATAAGTTTAAAATGCACAAAATGGTAGTGTTTTAGGGGGGAAACCATGTTTTTTTTTTTTTTGCTCATATCGAATTGGATTTCATGGTAAGAATATACGCGAGATGTCTGAAGAAAAATGTCAGGTGTTTTCTGTTGCCTTTGATAATGTGTTTTTAATTAAATGTTAAATATTCGAAACCATATTTATTTTCAATAAAAGAAAATACAACAAAGGATTAGTTTGACAATCATTGCTTTATAAAATTTGAAAACACTTTTAAAAAAAAATCGTATGTAGGCTGTTAATAAATCGGTATTACTAGAAAAATATTTCCGAATTTCATAGACCATGAAATTAGTAGGATACTAAACATATAAATGTATATAATACTATGCAGGGTGTTTTATGGCCTTTCCTGATTACGGTACGTCGCCACGCCTCCTGAATTCCACGGTAGAAATGACGATGTGAAAGTAAACTCGCGCTTTATGCTTTCCATTACAGCGCCGTCTAGCGGTACATGTATTGGAGGACGAAAATTGCTTATTTATATGTTTTCTATCACCGCTTAAATTTTTGCCCACGAGTTTTGAAACACCCTGTATTTTGATTGTAAAATCTCACTAGTAATTTTATTGATCTAATGCAGACTGTGGGTAATCTTTTATTGTGTACAGTCATACAGTTTTTCTTATTTATGAAAAATCTTAACCTATTATTTCACTTTAAATATTTAATCTGCTAATAGTAGTAGCACTTTTTTTTAAACTTAATTTGTTTTAAATCTTAAATTTTTGCGATCTGAAGCAATTTCGTAATTGCGAAGTTCATTCGTTGGAGATTAAATTTTATTTAACATCATCGACTGGAATAATAGGGTCTACTGTACGTTAAATCTTCAAATTAGTCTTAAAGAACTTATGCAATATCTAGTGTATGAAATTCTAACTTGGGTATTGTTCTCAACGTCTAATGGTTCTACTAAATCCATTGTGAATAATAATTTTAAAACCTTAGTGTGGAAATAAATATGCAAATCTTATTTCAATTAAGAAATTTTGATTTGTAACATCATTATTAATAATCTCTCCACATTTTGCAGTAATACTAATTTGCTTATTTAACATTTATTTTTCGTGGAAATTTACAATACAGGATTTATACTTTAAAAATTTAGTAAATTACATTAAAATAACCGTTTTGGAGATATTTTAAATCAAGTACGCAAATCTTTCAGTTAATAAGTTTAGATTTGTAACGTTATTTTCAATGATCTTCCCGCATTTCGCTATAATGCAAATTTACTTATTTAAAATTTATTTTTGTGGGCACTTAATGAAGCAAGATAAATGCATTAAATTTTTTTATTGAATTTCTCTATAGGATCAATGATTATCTAATAGAGTAGTTATCATACGAGAAATGATAATCAAAAATTATTTCTAAAGTTTTTGAAGGGAAATAAACGGTTATTTAAGAAAGATTTAAAACGTTATCTTTTTTAAACTACTATAATGTTTTTCATTTACGATTTGGTTTGCATTATTTTTTTGCTGTACAAAAACTATTAGAGGAGAAGTTTTTTCAAAAGGGTGGACTGCAAATTTCATTGAACAGTAGTACCTCCTAATAAGGGACACCCACCGGAACAGGCATTTTATTCCTTAAATAGAGCTGTCCCTTAATTAAAAGTAAATACATACATTATATTCAGAGGGACAGAGACCAACAGAATTGTCCTTTAAAGGAAGGCGTCATTTATTCGGAGGTGTCCGTTCAAAAGGTACTACTGTATATTCATATCATTGATATTTTTATCAATACAATGCTGAAAAAATATTACCAAAGAGGAAATATGAATCCCGATCAAATGAGCCGTCCTTGACCAAAATAAGCAAGAACCTAATCCAATAGCTCTGGAAAAAACACAGGTATTAAAAAAAGTTATTTAAATAAATTAAAAAAATAAAACACATTACTTACAAAATATCAAAAATTATTACACTAGGCGTCGTTTCGAATCAACGTTGGTTCTTAAGTCCAGTTTAATTGACCGCTGCATTGAGAAAGTGACTCATTTGGAACTTATTGCTTGAGGCAGAATAGTCTTAAATTTGACTAGATCGAAACCTTACGGCCCATTAAATCTTTTCTTAATAAATTTAAGGAGAGGTCAAAAATATCTGATAAGTACCCAAAATTACTAAAATGATTGCTTGTCGAGATATTTCATCTCAAGTGTTTTATTTTTGATAACTATTTTATTCCTTTGAACGGAGGTTATTCTTTTTTCCTGGTGGTTACTAAGCGCTGTGGAATGCAAATTTCTGGTTATGTACTCGTATCTTAAGGTTGTCTCCACTTCATATTGGGAAAAAGGTCGAAATCGGAAAACGAAAATGCAACGCAATAACATTGAAATAAAAATTAAATGCAAATTTGTAAATGTTTATCTTAATATTGCCTTCAAATAATATTTAAAAAACTGGCCAAATCGGAGTTAAAAAGCTCTATACAGGAACGATGAATTAAAAATTAAACGCCGTGTGACACAAATCTGTTATAGATTATTCTAGAGCTTTCTTCAAATAATGTCGGAAATCAGAACATTCAATCCAATAACATTGAAATTAAAATTAAATACTCTTGAATGTTAATTTGTAAATGTTTATCTTAGGACTGTCTTCACTTAATCTTGGAAAACTGGCCCAAATCGGAATACAAAATTCAATGCAATGACGATGGACTACAAATTAAACGCCGTGTAGTGTACAAATCTGTAATTGTTTATCTTGGGGATGTCTTCACATAATATTAGATAATAATTGCAAATTGGAACACAAAAATTCAGCGCAATAGCGTTGAAATTAAAAGTAAACGTACCAAAATGCTGATGAGTAAGTATTTGTATTTGGACTGACTTCATTTTATGTTAGGAGGCAGACTTCGAATCGGAACATCTCATCAAATAAATGCTCTAGTATTATAAATTATTTTTTTTGCCTTCCCGGATACACGAAATGCGATGCATTTTAATTTCATATTCCTTTATGTTTGAATTAATCTCCCCTCACCCTTTCTTTCACTTAATATTTTCTTTTACGAAATATTTAAATGAAACATAAAAAAAAAAAAAAAAAAGAATTATAATTTCATAGATTTAAAAGAATTTTCTGAAATATTTTTCTAATTTTTGATGGACGAACTGTGTATATATGTCATTTTCACATTTCAACAAATGTGTTTCAAGTTTATGTCTTGTTTTTAAAGTGGAAGCAGCTTTAAAAAAATACAGAGAAGCCGTAAGTATGTGTGTGTCATGCAGTGATTGCGTTTCTGCTCATCTCCTGAAAATGACGTTTTTTGTTATTATTACATAATGCACTTTACCCGACTTGAGTCTGTTGTCATGGTGATAGGTTAAAGGAGCGTCCTCTGTTCTTTACAAAAATGTTGAATAAAACATTGAAAATAATATTTTTTAATGGAAAATCACACATAAAAATGAGTTGGTTGTTAATAGAAGAAAATTATTTATCAAGATTGCAGGACTTCATCTATTCATCTAGATTTCTTCTACATTTTAAACAAACTTATTTCAAAATCAGGAGTAAAAAAGTTAATTCAAATTTTTTTTTTGCATTTTTTTATTTTTCAGGTATTATTAATTAGTATAAATTTATAGCTCTCCCTCTTATATTATAGACTGAATTGAGCAAGTTGTTATTTAAAAAAATTCTTAAAAAATTTAAAATATTTAAATATTTACCTTTATTTGATTTCATAAGAGGAACAAAACTATAGATTGCAAGATAAATTTTTAAGAGATTAAAAATAAATTTAATATATTTTTAAGTGAATAAAAATAAATTTTCAATCAGTGTTATGATTCAAAAAGAGCACTATTAATATTAAAATTAATAGTGCTGTCACTATTACTATCTGTTCTTAGATGAAAATTATAAATAATTAAACCAAAACATTTTTTAGTTTAACAATTTTTACAGATCTACATCAATTACACAGTCTTATTGCTTTGAATAATTGTATATTATCCTTCTACAGTAAAAAAAGTATTTTAGTAATTATCCCAAATCTTATCCTTTGACAAAACCAGGGTTGTAATCATAAATTTATACTGCAGAAAGGCACTAATTTGTTAAGACCAATAAAAATTTTTGGCTTATGAGAAAATTTTCCAAATAGACGTAAAATTTAACTATCATACTTTGCTAACATTTATCAAATATTGTTTCAAAAAAATATGAAAAGAATAAGCGAATAAGAATTCAATACTATGGGTGACATTACATTCATTCAATAAGATTGTTGTTTTCATTTTTGGAGCAGCCAAAGGCAAAGTCATGAAATTTCTATAGTCAAGTGACTCCTATTTTCCGATTTTTTAAATATACGTATATGATTAAATAAGTATATTCCCAAACACATAAAATTAGTACAAATATAAATTAATTGTTATAATAAAATATAGCATTGATCCTAAGAGGCTTCTTTGCTTTATTTTTCGTTAATTCCCAACAATTTGCTCATAGATTTCAATCTATATCATTTGACCTTTTTGGTCAAATGGGCAAAAACAGTTGCTTAATAAGTTTAGAAGTGTTTTTAATTTTTGCAATTCTGAAAGTAAAGACAATTATTAATAGTTAATACTAAACTCTCCTTCCCCGCCCCCCTCGTACATGGTCGTTTCTCTGTTACTAGAAAAAATTGTCTTGATTTTCCCCCTATTTCAATGAAATTAATGTAGAGAAACAAAAATGTGGTTGTGAGTAAAATAATTTAAGGTAATGTAGGCTTCTAGAAAACCAATGATGAGTTCTGCTATGAAATAACCTTATAGCGATATACTTACGAATAAAAATGAATGTTGATTAATATTTTTATTGAACTGTTTACTCCTCGAAATATTTAGCACCTTTATTGAGATGGGGAGAAATAACAAAAATAAATAACACCTGAAAAATTAGTTTTTTGAACATGGGTTTCTTTCAAACTTCACACTTTGCGTAACATAATTTTTTAAACCTTAAATTTTAAGAGTAAAAGGGAGCGTTGAATCAAATTAAATTTATTCAACAATTAGTTTCAATAATTTATTTTATTATTTGACATTTATTAAATTTATAATCTAAAATAATTATCTAGGCGTCGGATTTGGCGGCTTGGAGAGAAACTTGGCTCAAAATTTAATTCTTTTAAATAATTAGTTTTAATCGATTAATTTTTATTACTTGTAATTACATTATCATATTGTCATCCAAAACAATCGTGTTTTGAAAATTTCAGCTCAATTTAAAATGTGAGAAAAAAAGCTTTTAAAGTTTTCAGCTAAACATACAAGGTGAGTAGAAGAAAATCCATTAAAATGAAGATTGAGTCTTTCTTTTTCCTTTATGAAATTGCATTCGATTGTAGAACATTAAAAAGTTTTCAGTGCGTATATTCTGTTTCTTTTCGGAAAGGCAGATTTTTCTCTGAATTTGATTTAATTATTTAAAAACTAAGAATTTAGAGATTAACAGCATTTATAATTGCTGAACTAGACCAAATGATCTGATCGTATAGTGGAGAGATGAGGCTCCAATCACAGATGAGAACGAGGAGTAAAGAATTAGAACAATGACTGAAATGAAAAGACTGTGATTTGGTGCATTCAGTTAGTTTATTAAATAAACAGGATTAATGGGGATAATTACATACCTGTAGGAAGATGACAAGTAGTTCCCCAAACTTAGATATTTGATGAATAGTTTCATTTTGTGTGCGTGTGTTATGTGTGTCTGACGAGCGTGTGTGTTTGCTTGAATGTGTGTCGAAATCTTGGCTAGCTTCTTAATTATTTGAGTGCGATGCCAGGAAGGATGAGGGGAAGCCACAAAGAAAAAGAAAGCGCCCTTTCCTTCTAAAAATGCGATTCCTATTTCTGAACATTAAGTGTGCATCTACAGGTCTTTCATGTGAAAATTCAAAGAATCCAAGAGGTACAATTCCAAATTAATATTAACTGTATCATGATCGTAAGGAGCCATATATCACTTCCATAACGGTTTCAATACTGTTCAGTCTACGTTTCATTACTTGAGTGCAAGTTAAGTAATAGTATTCAAGATCGTAGCTTTTTACAAGTGTTCTTTGAAGATATTTTGCATATATTTCACCGTGATGTGATTGAAAAAGAGATTGCTCTTTCTGGTCTTTAATTAGACATTTGTATGTTACAGAATATGACATCATATCAAGTATTATTATATCTTTTTATAGCATTTAAAAATACACTAACAAGCATTATTGATGTAATATTTCATAGCAAAAGTAGTTTTTATGGAATATTTCTGATATGTATCTTAAGTGTAGATCTAAATAGTTTGTAATGTGGGCTATTCACGAATCTTCCTTAAATAATATCGCGGATTACTTTCTGATTTTACACTTGAATTTTCAGCTACTTTTCAACCAAATGAAACGTGATTACGTAAATTAGATAAACGTTAAAAGTTTGACAAATGGATGTAAGGAAGTTCGTATAAAAGCAACGGAGAAGTGGGTTGTGAAATGGTAGTGAAAGTATAGAGAAGGTAGTAGTGAGTAGTTGATGGTTGCCGTGTAGTAAAAATTGTATGTCATTGTCCATAGAAGAACGGTTTTGATTAGGGATCCTTTGTGGTTTGGACCTTATTTTATTTCTGAAGAAGTCAAATTTATTCATCATACCTTCAAAAACTTTGATTAAACTTACTCGAACCCGATGAGTTAGTAGGCTATAACTTTATAATTGATTCTAAATTAGATATCAGGTGCATTAAGAGTTAGCAGATAGAACGAGAGAGTAAACAGTGCATTTTCATAACTTAAAGAAATTAATATGCTGAACTTGGTTACTGCCTGTTTACCTCTTCATTCGACATTCGATTGTATTAGTTAGTGATGATATTATTAGACGTATAATGGAAGGGAAATTAAACGATAATCGACAGGTATTACAATACTTTTAATTCGAATTTCGGGAACATACTATTATAACTTACTCTTCTGAATAATTTGATTATTGATTTATAATATTGTCAAGTGAAAATCAATTGCTTACTTGTACATTTCTAAAGTGAGATTAAGAAATAAAAGGGGAAAAAAATACAACTTACATACCTTTATTCTTACAGTAGATTAAACTTAGACCCCAATTTTTGATTAATACACAGATCATATACAGTTTCAAAAATGTTGCATGTTTTAAAATGACAAATTGATTTTTATTTAATCGAACTGTTTCAAATACTTAAAAATACTTAAGTTATTAATTATATATTTGTAAATTAGAGCAGACTTTAAAATCAATTGACACACATTAAAATTTAAAATTTTGATCGTCTTACCTTACTCCTGTTGGAAATACTTTTAATGTGAAAAAGATGCTGGTAGCCACAGCGGATCGGATGCAAGCTTTTCCAATCACTGACAAGATTGGAGATAGCAAAATAAGCAAATGAGAAATAGTTCCTTTAAAAAAAAATTTTTTTTTTTAGTTATCGGAAAAGTTATCCCTTATGATTATGAAAAACAACATGGAAATAGACAAACAATTCAAAAACTTTTTTTTTCTTTTTCCCATTTCAATTATTTATTATTTTGAGACATTGTAGGTTATTACTTTATTCTACATATTACGGGTGTCATTAATAGCTAACTAACTTCGAAAGTGAAATCCAAGAATTATTTAAGAAAATAAAGTACATAAGAAATAGTGTTAGTATAGTGTAATATGAAGGCTTTCTTACTGAGTTCACTGAAATATGTGCTGTAAGTCAGCAGTACTGATCCAATACATAGTATACCACCAAAGATTAAAGCACCTCCATGAGCAGAACGGGGTCCAAACCTGTAAAAGATCTGATTTCAATTATTTGTCGAAAATTGCATATTAATACGTTTAATTATTTTATATGAGAAAATAGAGTTATATAAAACGAAGTTTTAATTAAATCAGATATGTAACAGTTTATTATACTTTTTACAGTTATTTTTAATTACAAGAGAGAGATATATATGTGTGCATGCGTGTGTGTGTACAGTAACGGATCCTGAAAAAATGGACAAGGAGATACAAAGTCAAGTTTTTTTGTGTAACTTGCCATCACGCCATTCCTTCGCTAGTTATAAAATTAACTTTAAAAAAATGTTAACGAAAAAAATAAAATAACACAGCAGAAATATAGATTTGATACCGACTGATTAGGAGTTCTAGTTCAAATTTGTCAGTCCTTTTGTTTGTGCTTAAAATTGTAACAGGAAGAGTGTGTATTCCATACATACCCTATGGAGCTGCCACTATATATATATAATATATATATATATATATATATATATATATATCAT
>BMAW01111401.1:52547-91798 GCA_019974015.1 Nephila pilipes
CAACATCAAAAGCTGATATTCATCAAAAGAAGGTTTTGTTATCAGTTTGGTGGGATTACAAAGGAATTGTCTACTTTGAACTCTTACCACCCAACCGATCGATCAATTCTGATGTCTACATTGAACAACTAACGAAATTAAACAATGCAGTTGAAAAAAAGCGGCCTGAATTGATAAATTGAAAAGGTGTTGTATTCCATCATGACAATGCAAGGCCACACACATCTTTGGTCACTCGGCAAAAATTATTGGAGCTTGGTTGGGATGTTTTGCCACATCCACCATATAGTCCTGATCTTGCACCATCTGATTACTTTTTGTTTCGATCTTTACAAAACTCCCTGAATGGTAAAAATTTCAATAATGATGATGATGTCAAATCGTACCTGATTCAATTTTTTGCTAATAAAAACCAGAAGTTTTATGAACGTGGGATTATGATGCTGCCTGAAAGATGGCAAAAGGTCATTGATCAAAATGGGCCATACATTACAGAATAAAGTTATTTAGTTCCATGAAAAAATTGTCTTTGATTTTCTAAAAAAAATCCGCAATTACTTAGTTGCCAACCCAATAGTTGCTAAATAAGTTTAGAAACGGTTTTAATTTTTGTCATTCTGAAAAAAAAAAAAAAAAAAAAATTATTGATAGTTAATATGAAACTCTCCATTTCCCCCCTCGAACATGGTCGTGTCTCTGTTACTGGAAAAATAGTCTTGATTTTTCTCCCTATTTTAATGAAATTAATGTAAAGAAACAAAAATGTGTTGTGAGTAAAACAATTTAAGGAAATGTAGGCTTCTAGAAAACCAGTGATGGGTTCTACTATAAAATAACCTTATAGCGATGTACTTTCTAATAAAAATGAATGTTAATTTATATTTTTATTGAACTGCTTACTCCTCGAAATATTTAGCACTTTTAGTGGGATGGGGAGAAATAACGAAAATAAATAACACCGGTAAAAAACGAGTTTTTTGAACATGGATTTCCTTTCAAACTTTACACTTTGCGTAACATAATTTTTTTATATCTTAAATCTTAAGAGCAAATTTTGACCCAAACATACAATGTGAGTAGATGAAAACCCATAAAAAAGAAGATTGAGTCTTTCTTCTCCTCAACGAAATTACATTCGATTGCATAACATTAAAAAGTTTTTAGTGCGGCTATTCTGTTTCTTTTCAAAACGGCAGCTTCTTCTCTAAATTTAATTTAATTATTAATCAAATTACATTCCAAATCAAAATTAACCATACTTAGACCATTCCAAATTAAAATTAACTATATCATGATCGTGGGGAACCTTTTATCACTTCCACAATGGTTTCAAAACTGTTCAGTTTACGTTTCATTAACAAAGAGCAAGTTAAGTAACAGTATTCAAACTTATAGCTTTTTACAGTTAATTTCAGTGTGCTTTGAAGATGTTTTGCATAAATTTCATCATGATGTGATTGAAAAAGGGATTGCTTTTTCTGATCCTTAACTAGACATTTGTAAGTTACAAAATATGATATCATATCAAGTATTATCATATATTTTTATAGCATTTAAGAATACAATAACACGCATGATTGATGTTATATTTGATAACAAAAGTGCTTTTTATGGAATATTTCTGATATGTATCTAAAGGGTGAATCTGGATAGTTTGTAATGTGGGCTATTCACGATTCTTCTTTAAATAATATATTGCGGTTTACTTTCAGATTTTATACTTGAATTTGCAGCTACTTTTCAACCAAATGAAACGTGATTACTCAAATTAGATAAGCGTTAGAAGTGTGACGAAAGGATGTAAGGAACTTCGTATAAAAGCAACGGAGAAGTGGGTTGTGAAACAGTAGTGAAAGTATAGTTGAAAAAGTCATCATTGTACATAGCAGACCGACTTTGATTAGGGATCCCTTGTGGAATGATTTGTATCGGAAGAAGTCAAATTTATTCATCAGACCTTTAAAAACTTTGATTAAACTTACTCGAACCCGATGAGTTGTTAAGCTAGAACCTTATAATCGATTCTGAATTAGATATCAGGTGCGTTAAGGATTAGTAGAAAGAACGAGGGAGCAAACAGTGCATTTTCATAACTTAACCAATTTCAACATATCAATTTCTTTATCACCTGTTTTCCTCTTCATTCGATTGTATTATTTAGTGATTATATTATTAGACGTATAATGGAAAGGGAATTAAACGATAATCGGCAGGTGTTACAATACTTTTAATTCGAATTTTGGGAACATACTATTACAACTTACTCTTCTGAATAATTTGATTATTAATCTATAATATTGTCAAGCGAAAATTCACTTGCTTACTTGTAAATTTCTAAAGAGAGATTAAGAATTAAAAGGAAAAAATACAACTTACATACATTTATTCTTACAATAGATTAAACTTAGACCCCAATTTTCGATTAATACGCATATCACATACAGTTTCAAAAATGTGGCATGTTTAAAAATTACAAATTGATTTTTATTAAATCTAATTGTTTCAAATACTTAAAAATATGTAAGTCATTAATTATGCGTTTGTTAATTAGAACATAACTTAAAATCAGTTGACACATATTAAAATTTAATTTATTGTGTGTGCCTTACCTTACTCCTGTTGGAAATACTTTTAATGTGAAAAAGATGCTAGTAGCCACAGCAGATCGGATACAGGCTTTTCCAACCACTGACAAGATTGGAGATAGCAAAATAAGCAAATGAGAAACAGTTCCTTTAAAAAAAACAATTTTTTTTAGTTATAAGAAAAGTAATCTTGAATAATTATGAAAAACAATATGGAAATAGACAAACAACTTAAAAACATTTTTTCTTTTTCCCATTTTAATTATTTATTATTTTGAGATATTGTGTACTTTTTTTTCTTTAGCATATTATTACTTAATTCTACATATTACGGTTGCCATTAATAGCTAATATAACTTCAAAAGTGAAATCCAAGAATTATTTAAGAAAATAAAGTACCTAAGAAAATAGTGAGCTAGTATTGTGTAATATGAAGGCTTACTCACTGAGTTCACTGAAATATGTGCTGTAAGTCAGCAGTACTGATCCAATACATAGTATACCACCAAAGATTAAAGCACCCCCATGAGCAGAACGGGGTCCAAACCTGCAAAAGATCTGATTTCAATTATTTGTCTCAAATTGCATATTAAAACGTTTAATTATTTTATATGAGAAAATGGTTATACAAAATGAAGTTTTGATTAAGTCAGATAAGTAGCAGTTTATTATACTTTTTACAGTTTTTTTTAATTACAATAGAGAAAGAGAGAGAGAGAGAGAGATGTATATGTATGCGTGTATGTATAGTAACGGATCCTGAAAAATTTGACAAGGGAATACAAAGTCACATTTTTTTTTGTGTAACTTGCTATCACGCCATCTCTTCGCTAGTTATCAAATTACTTTAAAAAGAACGTTAACATAAAAAAATAAAATAATACAGCAGAAATATAGACTCGATACTGACTTATTGGAATTTCTTGTTCAGGTATGTCAGTCATTTAGTTTGTGAGTAAATTTATAACAAGAAAAGTGTGTGTTCCATGCTCACCCTATGGATCTGCCGCTATATATATATATATATATCATTAGTAATGAGTTTTATGAAATAATTATGGTATTCTTCAGTTGAATATTTTTTTTATCTTCAGTAATACAGTAGATTGAAGTATGCTCTAGTATAGCATGTAACGATATCGATAGAAAACAACCAGCAAGCAAAAAACTTCTTTGATAAGTTAAAAAGGTTATAAGTTATAAGGTTATTAACAATCGATATTACTGAGAACACATGCCAGCGTAAACGAAAATAATTTTAAGCGATGGAGTATAATGGTTTAGTTAATAATTTTATTTAGAATAATAAATTTGCTAATTTCTGGAACTATATATGCCTAGAGTCATGTGTTTTTGCAAAATGTAATCGGATAATTTATCCATCAAAAAGCATGTTTAACGTAAAAATTCTTGAAAATCGGAATGATGCTTCTTTAGTACTTAAAAGTTTATTACATTCACAAATATGAGAAAGTTAAACATATGAAAACAAAACTTTTTTTTTAAAAAAAATGTGAGAATACATACAATTTCTTAAAATAATTCTGTAGAAGTTAATAAAATAAGGGTTACGCAAAAATATGTGTTTTCAATTATTCTGATAATTTTAGCATTTATTTACTTATTTTTACTATTGGGAATCTATATCATTAATTTTTATACCATATGCTCACATGTTTTGTTTCATAAAAATGTCATACAATAAAAGAAAATTAAATTTCGAGAAAAGCTAATAATAAAAATAATGTCAAAATTTTAAATAAAGAAAAAAAGTAAGAAAGTTAATAACTTCAAAGGAGAGATAATCTCGTATCACGAAATTTTATAATGTTTAGTTTAATTTTCAAAATACAACTACGACATATTGAAATGAATTTCGTACACGCCAGGAAATTAAATTAAAAATAAACTGTTTAAAACATGTAAGGTATTAGGAACTATTTAATAAAAAGAATTTTTAAAAACTAACTGAGTAACATTATCGAAAACATACACAGAGAATTAAAAGGAAGTTCTTAATATATATCCAATTAACAGATGCATTTTTCGAAGTGTTTTTATTGGAAACACAAAGCAAACCGCACTCATATTGTGTGAGAATCAAAGAAAAGAATTTTTCTCACAACGAAGAGATAGGGTAACAGGCTTGTCCATTAAAGTTATTAGAACAAAGGAAATGGAAAGAAAGAATCAACAATAATTCTTCAATAATAAAATTTTGGTAATGACATTTTAAAAATCTATTGTGATGCGAGTTCGGTTCTTTCACTGCTTCTAGGAATTTGAGTGTTTTACAGCGTACTTTTCTTCCCATTTTGTTCGTTATTTTGGAATGATTTATATCATACTTATTTTAAATAATGCGTACCTTTGAGCGAAAAAGTACAATAAAATGAGAAATCCGGTATCCATCAAGCCTCTGACAAATAATGATGCATATTTGTTATCTTTTAAAGCTGGAAGCTCTGAAGATGCTGTTTCTGAGTCCAAGCATATAACAAACCTGAAAATAAGCCGTAAAGAAATAAGTAACATACATTAATTGTTAAAAGAAACTTAAATAAATAACGTATGAATAAGAGATAATAAGAAATTCATTTTAAAACGTGTTGACAAAAGATTATTTTAAAGGAATTAAAATGAAGTTAAATAAAGGATCTCTAAAATTACTTATTAAAATAAACAAATAAAAATAATTATTAGTTTAAATTACATCAATTAAGAAAATGTTAAATTTATTTTTATCATTAATTTTTTATAATAATTCTGAAAGAAATAAAACTAGATTTCTTCGTCTTGTATGTGCACAATGAAATGAGTTATCAACTTATGGCAATATTATAAGGAGGGGGAAAAAAGGATTTTTGTGAATCCAGCACAAACAAAGAATAAATTTAAGTTACATTTAAGAATAAAAACATGAGAAAAGTTTTATGAAATGAAGAAAAAAAAATTGAGATTTTTTTTTCTTCTTCTTGTTGTTGTTGCTCTAAACCATAGCAAAATCATTTTAATTCTTTTCAAATTATACATTCCGTGAAATCTTTCATTTGCAAAATCATAGTGATTTAAGACTTATGTGGAAATACAAAGAATAAAAACGAATATTTAACACAAGAGAAATAGAAGGATAACTAATGTGTGCGTGTAAAAATATTTTCAAAAAATAAAATAATAATAAAAATTTGTTAAACCCATAGCAAAGTAATATTGAAAATAATTATACGTTCTGTGTAATCATTTGATTACTAAAATATAATAATTAAAAGGAACTGATGTTGATTTAAAATTTGGGAAAATACGAAGAATAAAAAACCAGTATTTAACGTACGAAAAAAAAAAAAAAGGATATTTAATAAATGTAAATATTCTCAAACTTTGAAATAATCAGGTAATTTTAACAGAAACTCACTGATAATTTTCTAATAATCACTTTGGTTTCAATAAAAATATTCAATATTTCTTAGTAATGGATATTAAATAGTTCTTTAATAACTATTTGATTTGGATGCGGAAAGACAATAAATAATGATTCAATGTACAGTATAGAATGATTGTAAAAAAATTATAAAAAATTAGCATTTGAAATAACTTTCATTAAATTCAATTGAAGACTTATTTACCACATGTAATAGAGAATAAAAGTATATCTTCTAATTTTTGTAGAGCATACAACTGTTTCCAAGCTATGCTGTGATCCAGTGATATAAGATTTGATTTTCTTGCAGAAGCTCAGAACACGAATTCGGAAATTGTGTGGCAACATCACTTTATTGAATCTGGCAAATTGTACTAATTGCTTCTCTGCTTCATTCACATAACCTTCAGCCAAAAGCCATGGGAGAGATCGAGGAATCAACCTAGAAACATAGATTCTGTGATATGTAAGAGCAATAAATTTATATCCTACTAACTGGAATACCAGTTCTCCATACAAAGGTGAATTTTAAAAACCCAACAATCAAACTCAACCAGCTACTAAGCATAAACTATTTCTAATGAGGACCCACATCGAACCTGATGTAAGACAAAATATCCAAAAATTAAAACTAACTTTTTAAACGAAGGCTCCACCTTCTAAAAATATTTTAAATAATTTTTATTTAAGAGAAAATTAGCCTCCGAGTAATAATAATTCAAAAGCGAATTTATGAAACATTTCTTTGAAATGCGCACCATTGTCACCCAGTTTCAGCGCACTAAATTTCGTGCATTTTGGACTCTCCGTCTTTGAGCTATGCCGTTTCTCCACACTAACACTTCCTTTTTATTAACATAGTTCTAACCTGCGACGGTGCTTCCCTGCAACGTTACTCTTTTCAAGAAAAAGAGATATTTTCAAAGATTTCGTCTTTCACCAAGGAAAGTTTAATCAATGAATTCCCCCTAACCTTGGAGAACATTTGGCGACTTGGCGATAAATTTGGCGGCGTTATAAAGGTTTTCAAAAATGCTTTCTCCAAAAATCTTGATTGGAGCGAAAGTTATGAAATAAACTCAATTTTCACTAGGATGTCACACCTGGCCGGAACAGCTATAAATACGGTGAGGTGCGAATCTGTCGGAATTGGTTGAGCAGATCTGCCGAGGAAACTGTTGGTAGCGTGGCTCAGCAAATCTGCTGAAACAGCCGGAAGCTGTCGGGGTCTGCCTTGGAAATTCAGAGTGTTACTTTGGAGTTTATCCGAAGTGTGAATTAGTAAGCAGGTGAGTTGAATGTTAGAAGTGTTATTACAAGTCCTGCTCTATGTTTGTGTTGCTGATCTGTGCAAGTGCTGTTTATATTTCTGTTGTGTCGTTAATCTGCACAGGTATTGTGTTTTCTAATTGAGCTGTTGATCTGTCCAAGTTTTTCTACCTGTATTTTGTCTTGCCCTGAATATTTTTGAATAAAGTGTTATTTGCCAATATCCTCCTTGATGGATTGTTTTCACCATGTACTCATGAGAGTGAATTTTTGTAACAATATAGATTAAAGGTTCCTAAATATAGAATTGTTATTCAGACTATCGATTAAGTTTACCATCATGTAATATCCATCTTTCTCCTCAAATTTTTATAATAAATATATTCTTACATGTAATTGGTTTTATTACACTTCTAATAACAACTTATTAAAAGTGTAATAAATATATGTAATAATGCTTATAACTCAGTTTTTGATACATTATACTGCTGAACAATTGGTTAACTAACATTTGAAATAAATAATATTACTCAAAGTTTTTATTTTAATACGGAAGACGCATATTGAAATTCGAATGTCTTTACATAATTTTTTAAATGAAAAATATTTATTGCTCATAATGATTGTTGATGTTTCAACAAGTTTATTTTCTAAATGGCTATTTTTAAGTATTAAAATTTCTCCAACGAACGAGAACTTTTACTGATCCATCATCCATCATACAGTTATGATACATCAGAAAGTAACTTGAATTCTTTAAAATAAAGATCAATCGTCATTTGAGGCTTTAAAATATAATAAATTGATTAAATTCTTAATAAATAAAATAAAATATAGTTTTAAGATAAGTCGCATTTAATTAATTAAAGTTATATAAAGATTTTATAATGAATATTAGCTAATTTAACAAAGAAAAATGTAGTGAAATAAAACAAGGAAATTAATTGCAACACATAATCTTTTGTTATTCTATTAATATCTAGGACCCGTTAGCTTGAAATTCTATTCTGAATTTTTTAGAAAATGTTGTGTTCTCTTTCTTCTGAATTAGATTATTTGCAGGGAGACACATTTTGTAATTTATTAAAGATAAAATTATGATTTGACTTATTTTTTTTCATTACACTTAATCCTGAAAAGTATGAATATTAAATCTGAATAAGATATTGGGCTAACAAATTCGTGACATTCGGGTTTTTTGTTGTTACAAAGTATCATCGAGTAATTTTGAGATCACAAACTTCCACAATCAATAAAAATTGAAATTTGTTTTTATTAGAATATGCCAATGATCAAAAATACAATTAAAAAATTAATATGTAAATAAGCTCCTTTATTTTTTCACGTATTGAGTTCTAATTTCAATCATGTTTTCTAGTTTTTACTTTAATATCACGAAAAATACTTTTATTATCTTTCTCAGGTAACATTTTCTAGAAACATTAATTGATATGAAATCTGGGTCCGTAAAATTTATAGTGTTTTGTAGAAATTCAGATTCGTTGTAAGCAAAAATGATAGATTTGTGTTTTTACTGTCATAAATAAATTTTTCATAATTTTCAACCAATAGCATACAGTTAAATAATTCTAAAATGGAATTCTTGATCGATTGAATGTTTATTAACTTCGCATTTAGAAGAAATGAGACTGTTGGCGACGGACTTCTTAATTTTGAACTGCAGTCAAGTGACGCGATCGACCCCCGAGTTGGAACTTCCTTCTTCAAACTTCCACACCATGCTAATGGGAGGACTTGAGACCTTCACCAGATTTAATGTGCATCAGCCTCGCATTAGGCAGATCTTTAATGGCAGCAGGACTCGAGCCCGCGACTTGACTTCGGCCGAAACATCGCGACCATGACCACTGGGTTACTACTTTGAAATGGAATATAATAATGCATGTAAATGTCAACATTTAATATATTTTTTTCTAAATAAAATGGAGACTTAAAGGAAAAGAGGAAAATTTTAATCTTAATTTCAACTGAAATGTTAGGATGCCCTACTATTCCAAACATTCCAGGATCTTATTAAATTTGTTCAAAACTTTAGTTTAGCGCAACATTTTTAGTGATAAGATCGAGGTTTATTTTAATTATTTTTTTTTAATTTATACTATTCTATAAATAACATAATTTTATCAAAATATTTTACGATTAGTGCGTTGTACGTTTTGTGCTAGAAAGAGTTGAGAAAAATGTTTCTCAATTATAAACATTTTTCGCATAACAGAAATAAATCGATGTTCGTTTTCAAAAACCAGAGGAGCAAATTTTATCTAAAATTGTTAGTTTTATATAAAACATCGACAAAGTGTTAAATTTTTGGGTAGTATTATTGAAGTTTAATAAATTTATGTAGTCAAACTATCCAAAAAGATACTCACCAGAAGTATCCCAGACAAACGATTCCTGGCGCGGATATTGCAAGTTGGATATACCTCCAGTTTTTTATAAGCCATGAAATGATCGATAAAGTGATGATACCAATAGGGGTTACAAAGCACAAGCACACCGTGGCTTTCAAGTGATTCGGATATTGTACAGTTTCTAAAAGTAACGTGAAAGAAATGCACTGAATTGCCTAAAATAAAACAATTGAAAATATTTTTTTTAGGAATAGTAGTGTGTTTTTGTGAGAGAACATATAAAAATTTAACAGAGTTCTTCAAAAATCAATAAGACCGTGTAAAGCTGAATTCTCAATGAATATACGACGTTATGAAACCTCATACAGATTTCTCATTAACATTACTATCTTTCCATGTTACATAAACTGTGATTCCTGCGGGCACTATACGCAACAACCAGTTGAATAAAAGATAAAATTAAAATTATTTTTTAAAATTTAGAACAATTCACACACATTAACTTTTATCCTCACACTCTCATTAAATAAAATCAAAAATTTAGACAAAAGCAAAGTTTTTATAAAAGAAGAATAGTTTTAACATTTTGACTGCACCGATTGTGCTTTCGCATGTTCACACAACATGCAATTTCGATCTTGTTAGAGCATTAGTAAACATGTGACGTTGGGCTACCCCGATCCTTTCTTCAGTAACCTCGGGGAGTTTCTAGTAGTTTTGAATTGCATATAATTACAATTTTTTCCCAATCAAAATGAAAAGTGATCAGATAAATTAGATGAAGATAAGAAGTGCACTGGATTGAATTAGAGATAATGATATATTAATGAAACAAATTGAAGAAAGAAAAAAAAAAAAAGAGGGAGATAGAAAATAATGGCAGGCTGACAATTATTAGTAAACTGGATTGAAGCATCATAATCAATCTTTTGAAGTGAAGTGACTCGGAGTTAAGATACTAAGATAAGAGTTGGCTGTTGGGAAAAGTGTTTGTATCTGAACGAGTGGTTTGGTAAGATAAGACTTTATTATCAGAAAATAATTTAAGATTGACGAGTTAAGAGGGTTTCGAGAGAGAGCGACCTTATCTATTCTTTAGTGGTTAGTAAAATATTTTGTCTTGTTCTTATGTATTTTGAATTGGAGTTTAGCAATTATTGATCATTTAATTAGACTGAAAGATGTTGATCAAATTTAATAATGAATGACGGACGCTTCAAACATACTGCTATTAATAACATTTTATGTGAGATTTAGATTTTAATCAGATTTATTATTAAGTTTCAGTTTACAGAGGGAGGATTCTTACATTTAAAAAAATTCGAAATATTTCAAGTAAATTAGATAAAAGAAAGGAAATTAAGATGAAACAGAAAACAACTATAGGGGAAGTGACTTAAATCTTTATTGAATGACCTAAAATTTAGTTTTTACAATTAATATAGATGAGTAACAATATTTAAATTAAAGGAAGAATATGCTTAAAATTTTCTTACCGTGACCAGAATACCTTGAATAGAGTATCCAACTGCGAAAACGGTGAACAATGACAAGAAATGCAAGCTTACTCCCACTACGGTATGAAGGAAAAGGGCAGCCAGCAAATTGAATCTTCTGCCGTAGTGGTCAGCCACAACTCCAAACAGCAAACCTCCTAGCATAGTTCCCACAGTGTACACATACGGGAGGAGTGTCATCCAATATTCTCGTTCACATACTAAGTCCCACTACATATATATATATATATATATATAACACAAATAGTACATTTCAAAATCATATAACATTCTAGGAATATCTAAAACTAAAGCAAAACATTTAAGAGGGGAGAAAACTAAATATATAACGAAATCCCTAATAATCAAATTAATATTCAAGCATTTCAAATGAAATTTTACTTAAATTATTAAACTAAGATTTCAAACTATAAAACTCAAATTAATGCAAATTAAAGCTAACTATTAAAGAACCAAGCAATATATATATATATATACAAAATCATACTAAAATACAAATTATACCACTAAAACCTTATTTTAAAAAATTATAAGACTAAGAAACTAAATCTAAAAAACTACAGAATTAATTGAAAAAAATCAGTACGCAATCAAACTAACCAAACATCAAATTAAAAATATTACCCTAAGCTAAAAATAAACAAAATATTTTGATGAAGGTAAGCCAAAAATTTACTTAAATACTATTATCACAAATAATATTAATTCAATACGAAAATAAACCTTAAATTAAGAATTACAACCAAGTTACTTACCATAAAGTCTTAAACATCCCAGCAAAACTCAAGAGTAAATAATTTTAGTAATATAAAAATAGAGATAAGGAAATTTAGTATTGTTCCACACTTTGGAGGAGAAAATGTGTGTTTAAACTAACACATCGATCAATAACTCCCGAGACTAACCCAGAGATGGCGCTCGTAGTAAACCAGTAACCAGGTCTTTCTAGAGTACTAATCTTTGCTTGAAACGTGTCAAAATTTTAAGTCGATCGGACCAGGAAAAAGGTTTTTTGAAGTGAAGTGAAAAAGGTTTTTTCCAAGTGGGTGCCGCGATTGCTTTCGATGGAACAAAAACAGCAACGAGTCGATGATTCAGAAAGCTGTTTATCGCTATTTACTCGCAACAAAAAATATTTCTTGCGAAAAAAAAAAGAAAAAAAAAAAAATTGGGGAAAAAAAAAAAAAAAGATTTGGAAAAGCGTTGAATGATTGTATCACAAGGTGATTAACAAAAGGTTGTTGATGAATAAAAAAAAATTTTGCAAAAAAAATGTTGTTTTCAATTTTAGACTCGGGAGTTATTGATCGATGTGTTACTTTCACGGATGCAACCAATACCACATTCAATAATTGCATTAGCATTAAATGTATAGACCAAGGAAATCAAAAATAAACAGAAATTCAACAATAGAAAAATTGAAAAAAAGATGCTAATATAATTCAAACATAGGGAATAAAAAAACATTTAAAAATGTGTGTTTTAATACATGAATATATTTATATAAAGTGTTATTTAGAACTGAAATTTAAGCTTTTATTTTTATAACTTAATTACTTTCACTCTGATTGACAATACATAAATAAATATTTATAGAAAAATAATTAAGAAACAAAATTTTAAAAAGCTATACTTAAAAAATTAATAATTTTTGAATTATATGAACACACAACACATATAAAAGAATTAAACCTAAGGCAATTAAAATAAAAAATACTATACACAAATGAGTGTCTCCTTTTGATAGTTAGTTTTAAAATTACCGTAAACATTTTTTTCAAAAAAAAAATTATTGTGTATGAATACTACAACAAAATAAGGCAAAATCTACAATAAAATGTAAGCCAAATTATAAAAATAATCCTTAAAAACATGTACCAATACCCATATATATAACAAATATAGCAAAAAACCCCTATCTTAACATATTAAAGGAAAAAGCATAAAAACATTTAAATAAAAATATTTTTAGCAATACACACACACATACATATATAAAGTTTTATCTATTTTGTATTATTAATACAGTGTTACTCATTGCTTATATATCAGAAATGATGAACGTGGAATACTGTTTGTGTCACTGAAGCTTATACTGCGCATTTCTTTCAGAAATATAAAAATATCAAATAAAACGTTTTTCAAAAATTTTCTTTGTTTTTGTAAATTATTTTTTTAAAAATGAATTCTTGCTAATTAAAGTAGTTGTGAAAAAATTAAATTAATCGATATTAATTATTGTCTCTTCAGTTCCTTTAGAATTCGATTCAATCAGAGAAGAAAAGTCTTGATTATTAGAATTGTATCAATCAAATGGAGCAAAATTAGAGTTAAATATTAAAAAAAAAAAAAAGTTCAAATATGGCAGAAACATTAGAAAGTAAACTATTTTTGATTGAAACCCATTTCATTAGATCTGTCAACTGAATGTTCCGGATAGCGAAACATTTATTTATTTTTTTAAATGGCTAAAGGAGTAAATTTAATTACAATTCCTAATAATTATAATAATTGCTGGTAAAAGAAGATAATAGGAATATTATTAAAGAGATAAAAGTATTGGAAAGAACAGCGGTTACCTTAATCAAATTAAAAAAAAAAAAAAAAACAGTTAACCATTTAGAGAGGCTAACAGAAAAACAATTAATGAACAATTTAGCGAGGCTACAGAAGAACAAAAATAGTCTTATATCCGCTACTAATGAACTTTTACAATGTTAAACATTTCAGAATGCTCCAATATCAACAAAATTTAACATTTTGACTCAGACAATCGTACAATGAATATATCCCATATGAAATAGACTATTTCCGCATTGTGCATGCACTTATGCCTGCATTCTGTGTAAGCTGCAGCTCTTTGTTGTATGGTATTTTCAATGTTGAACAAACACAGTTTTTGAGACATAATGCATTCACATATAAATATTATAAAGAAACAATCCTTGCAAAGTGTTAAGATACTGAGGCAGAATTGTTTCCGGATAGTTCATTCCCATCGAAAATCAGATTCAATGGGTCATTAAAAGAGGACTATCCACTATTTTTGAAATAGAATTAATTGTGATTTATAGCATACATAGATTAAATTAAATTCATATGTTGATTGTATCATTACTTCGAAGATTACTTAATAACTTGGCCATTGTGACAGTTCTGTTACGTACGGATTACGATGGTCGAGTGCATGAACATCATCTTTATTCGATCTTTGTATATGTCTTTTTTTTTCCATAAACGAAAATAGTTTTCTTAAGAATACACCATCTATTTACAATTTTAAAAAAATGCTCTAATGATGTAGTATTTAGACTGTTAAGAGATAAATGCGCATTGAATATTTTTAAATATAAATATACAATATATGAGTATCTTATTTGTAGATGTAAGCACAATGAAACAAGGAAATAAGTAACGTACAAAAAATTTATGTACTCACTACTTATGATGTTGGTTCCTAATATAACATTTTAAAAATAGGATCTGTATAGTTGATAGGCAAAATATTACAATTCCATAAAACAACATTATTAAAGAAAGTTTCATTTAAAAACATTCATAAAGGAGGGAATATTTTTTCGGTTCTAGATTAATCTAGATGTCATATATTAATTAAAGCCCACATGATATTGAATATGATAGCTAAATTTGAATTTTTGTTCTTCTAAAAATGATGCGTGTGTGAACTAATTTCCTGATAGATTTATCTTTTTTGTTTCTTGGATAACTTTTCAAATGTGTATTAAAATTACATTGCAATCATTTTTCTTTCAATTCCATTTGGAAGGGCCATTTTAAGGGATGTTTAACTGTCGTTGTTTTCTGAAATAAATATGCTTGTTATCTAATCGTAAGAGCCCTTTCCTAAGTTTAAAAAAAAAATCAGTTGTAGAAAGAGAGGAAGGGGCTATTATCGAAAATTTACGGTATAGTCATTTTTCTTACCTCAGTTACTAAAGTCCACTCCTCTTCACTGTGAAGATATTCCCAACCATTGGTACAAGGTTTAATTCCAAGTAAATGATCATCGGGATCTATATACATAGAACACGATGAGAACATTTTTCGACCTTTCACCTCTACAATAGGCCACGGAAGAGCATGGCTGAGCGTAGATCCATTTTGAGGAGGCAAGCGGCATCTATGAGGTGGCGTCCACCCATATAGATGCAACAAATGATCACTGAAGGTAATGGGTAGTTGGACGCAACATAAAAGAAATGCAGTTAGGATTTGGTACTTTCCACTACAGACTTCATCCCAATCCGGCATTGCTTTTCAACGTGGAAATTTGACCCTGCTGAAGAGCTGTGTGTTAACTTTTCATGGTCAAGCTACTGTTAACCTGTTGTGAAAAGAACAAACTGCGTTAGAAAAATAAGTTCGAACAATTAGATAAATAAGAATATAATAGGAATTTATTGAATACTGATAATTAAAACCTATCATTATTTCAGTGTGAAGTAATTCAAGTTTTAATTGTTCATCAGAAGTTTAAATTGTTTCGAAGGAACATTTTAGAGTTCTAGTTAAAAAGGAACATTTAAAATAGCCAAATTAAAATGTTTCTTTTTACTTGAGCCAGTGTTCTAAAGGAAAATTTTAGAAATTTTCAACCCGCAAGAGTTAGAGTAAGAAATTTCTTTAACTTTTATTTATCATCCTATTTATTGATGTGGTTACTGAAAATTTAGAAGTTTCAAAGCTTGTAATTTGCATGGTCCTTTCTACAATTGTTCTTGAATTACGAAAAAGCATTGCAATCAAATGCATTACTAAATTTTAGTATGAATTTAGTTTTTATTACATTTCTGGACTGTATTATTGAAATGTAGTACCTTGATTGTAGAATATAACGTCACGGAGGTCAATAGATTTTGATTTCGAGCTCGCTTTTGCAAAGGAACATACAATGTGAAATAATGGGAGTTATAACGATATTTAATGTTTTCACGTGGAAAAGTGTGGAAAGTGAGAGGAAAGAGGTACTAGAGAACATGTCACTCTCGCCACTTAATAATAATGGGAAAATATGAGATTTGTAACCAATGATTCTTTGTGTAAATTAAGTGCAATATCAATTAAGCAAATTAATAATGAACCTGTGTGTGTTTACGTTTTTGGGTATTGTCACCTGTTCTGATGCAACAACTATCCTCTTAATAATGCGATACAATAAAAAAAAAATATTCTCAACAACTTTTTGTGCATCAAATTGAACATATATTTTATCAGATAGCTTGATTAGTAGCGGGGATGATCCCGTTAAATCTGCCAGGGTTCAAAATTCTCTCGTTGCCGTTTTGTAGAATTTCGGCGAATTAGCTCAAATGTCGTACTTGTACTTTTACCGTGGTTCAAAATTAAAAAGTCCTTCCCCAATAGCCATCGGGTTGCTTATGAGTGTGCCATTAGTAAACCATCAATCAATTGATTACTGGAAAATTTTACATGATTAAAAAAAAACTCTCCAATCATTCAATTGACATTTTTACTAACTTTACTGCTCAAATAAGAACAATCTTCCCATGAAGTTTTGTCCAAGTTTTTTGTCAGTTGCTTCTATAATTTTAAGACTTCGAAAGCATCTTTTAAGAAATAACCTTTTAATATAGTCAAAGATTCTAAAAATGCATTACAAAATATGAATTTTGTAAAAAGAAAGTCATTGGTGATATTCGTTATTAAATGTAAATCTTCATTAACCATCAGCCATTTTTTATGATTCGAAAAAATTCGATATTATAAAACAAACGTATCCAAATAAAACATTTATTTACATTTGAAAATTTTCAGTGAAGTTTATAAATAAAAGATTTCAATAATAAATTTTTCTGAAAAACTGCAATGAAATAAATGAAAAATAAATGGAGATTAAAATTTCTGTATTATTATAAAGTAATAATTTTAACTGGTTTTTTTTTTTGCAGCTTTTGATATTAGCTATATAATCAACGGTGATTATATTAATTAATTAAACATATCGCATCAAGTTTCAAGGATTCAATCAATTAAATAGACTTATTCAATATAACATGACGATATTTCATTAAATTTATAACTTTAGTCTGTGGGCTTTTGACTCCAGTTTATGGAATTATTAAAATAGCTTCGATAATAAGTTTTCAAAATAGCTGTCTTTAAAATTTTAAAATAGATAAGAGATATTTTTTCTCTCTCTTTTCTTTATTTCTTTTATTAATTAAGTTTTAAAACAATAATACATTTACGGATTAAATGGTTTTCTAGGTGTAACTGTAAATACCATATTATTTGTATCATTTACTTCACAACTTACATTATGTAATGCTTGAAAATTTTCCATTAAAAAAATGATTGTCCTAAAAGATACTATTCTTCTTGAAATTTCAAAACTTGCCTGTTTTCTGAAGAGATAAATAGTAACCCTTAGTTATACAATTACCTTCTAAAGAGAAGAATACCTTAGCCTGTGTAATAATATATTATTAAGTCCTTTTAAGAAATTAGAATTATATCTTAAGTAACAAATTTCAAAATTCATACCTGTTATCCATATATGATAACATAAAAATATACTTCTTGGTGCAATAAACATGTTTAATTGTAAAACTAGAATATACTATAACTTAACGATTAAATTTCTCCTTTTCTCGGCAGTACCATTTTCCTGTGAAAAGAAATAGCAAAAAATTGCTCGAAATACGGAAAATGATCTCAAGCGTGCAATCGCCAATATTTGTTGCCAAGTTGGCGATTTTGATGTAGATTTATGTTAATAGTAGATTCAACACAGAATAAGTAAGAAATTCAAGTATATTTTTAAGAGCGACTTCCGTTACTCAATTTGAGGATTTCACTCTTTTCTATATGTTGAAAGCGTACCAAAAATAAAATATCTCAAAATCAGCTTTAAAAAGGGTTAACAGTTTACTTTAACAGTTTTATTTTTTACTTAAATTGTGACTAAGGTTTTTTTTTTATGCATTCGACATTTGAGTTCTTCAAAACAGATTCATTGAAACGTAATAATTAAAGGTTATGTCTTTTTGTTTATGAACAAGAATAATTTTATGCTAAATACATTTTACGCATAAATCACTAAATTTCCTAAAATTAATGAAAATTCAAATGATTCTTGGTCGAAATAATCAGTTACTTCCTTTTTCTGAATTTGAAAAATGCTCTAAAGTGCGAAATACACCTTCAAGAAGAAAAAAAATCCAACCCTGCTCGAAAATCAAATTTCTATCTAATTTGAAAACAAAAAAAATTAGTTAGAAAAAATAGGATAGGCTCTCAATTTCACACAAAAAAATATTCAATTTATTTGCATGAAGAAAAATCCATTTGCATGAAATATTTAATAAGTATTAAATAATTAAAATTTTTCTTTTCCTTGAACTTCTATAAATGTCACTTGTTTGTAATTAAAAATCTATAACGAATGCTTTCACACAGTAAAAATTACATATTTAAGTAGACGCTTCAAGCCCTTATTCGCGAGTGAGGATCATTTGGAATAATAATAATATCGAGGAAAAAATTTCAAATTTATTCTGTGTATAAAATTGCTTTTTTTTAAATTTCTAATTGCTAGTTTAATTTGTTTACTAGAAGAAATTGCAACGGTTGATTTTAGAAAAAAAAAATCCCCCCTCCTCTTTCTTCTGTAAAAGGCCATTTTATGACTAGTTGAGTTTTTATTTTCTAATTCTTATTTTTCATGCGTCAAGATGGAATATTACAAATTTAATATCTCTAAACCAGTGCTTAAAATAAGCATGTCTTAAACATACTGTTTATAAAATTGATTTAAATATGTGTGTAATTTATTTGATTCTTCCGAAAAATTATCCCAGAAAACTATATAACAATATTTTTTATTTCGTATAAAATATTTGTATTTTCCTTTTGAATATTAGAGCATTGTCACCAAATAATTAGCATTCGAAATCATAAGAATATGATACTATATTAATTTATTACTCTGATTAAAAATAGAAGTATTAGTCATTTTTGTTTATTACGCCCTTTAAATATCCCACAGGTATCTATTTATACTTCGCATGTATGAATTATGTATCACCATCTTGCAAGTATTGTTGACATTTCTTTAGATACTGGTTATGCTGTTTTTCTATAAACACAAGCATCTAATTCAAAGAATAAATAATTTTCTATGCAACTTAAAAATTAAAAATACAAGGACAAATTAGAACTCTAAAGAAAATTGATTTATTTTCAATCAACACAATAAATAAGAAAATCAACTCTTAATTGGTAAAGGTGTGTAGGAGTACAAGAGTTTCTCATCTTTAAACGCTTCAATATATTTGAAGCGTTTAAAGTTGAGAAACCCTTCAATATAATTTGAAGAGTTTCTTCAATCTTTTCTATCTTTAACCCTTCAATATATTTGAATAATTCTGTTTGATTCAGAATATATAAAACTGAATTGTAGTTTAAAAACTTTATCGTTTGCTGTAAAAAAATAATTTGGTATGCATTTTTTTTTTGTGTGTGTAACTTTCGATATTTTATATTTATTTTCATTTTATACTCTTATATTCATTTTCTGTATCGTTCTTATGTTTGAAACTTATAGATATGTAATATTCAAGTCTTTCATGCAGGTGATGATGAAAATTTTGATTGGAGCGTATTTAATTATCGGGTTATTTTAATGAATTTTTAACATTATCTGCTTAAGTTAAAAATTCTAAACTTTATTTATCAAAGTGAATTTTTAGCTTTATGTGTCACAATGAAAAATTACATTTATTAGAAGTTTGTAAATTTTGAGGTTACAGAAGGATAAACTAAATATTTATCACAACCACATAAACTTGTATTAATGTTAGGATATTTATTTATCTCAAGATATAGTCTATGACTGGCCCTCGTAATTCCTCTTTTCATTTATAAATAACTTAGAAAAGAATAAGCTTTGAATTTTGAAATAATTTTGTATAGTGAAAATAAATTATTATTATCAATACATACGCACATTTAGAAATAATCAGTTTTATCAAAACATGAGTATACAGTATCATGATATTTACATAAATGCAAAATTTTATAAAATGAATGATTACAAAAGTTGCCATAATAACCTAACATTAAATAGATGCTGATAGGAAATTAATATTTTCTATTGGTATATTTTTTGCGATCCAGTTACAAAAAAAAACTAATTTACAATATTCGCTACGACTTTTATTTCGTTGTACTCCTGGCGAATAAACACGTTAATTTTACAGCCAAAAAGAGTGATAAAATTTTCTTTTCAAACACCTCGACACGGTTTTGTAACGAGCCAGTAAATCCCAGAAGATGAACTTTTGTTCGTGGGTGCGGTTGTCCAAAAACTACAATGCGTTACGGGGCATGACCCTACAAGTTCCAGAGCTGCCTTTGTTTTATTCGAATTCGCGACACGTGGTGAACACGTTCTTTTGTGGAAAGTTTTTCCCGTCATTATTTTATTATTTTTTTCTTTTAATTTTTTTTTTCCTTTTTCTTTTCTAGAAAATGCAGCTACGGTCTGAAAATCCTGAATGAAAGGACTTCAAAACGGGGTTTGTACTCGGTATTAATATTCCGAACTGTGACTTGTGAGAACAATTAATGGAACAAGCGTCACACAAAATTCTGCGATAAGAAAATACTCGGTTTTTCGGTTGTCAAGAGTTGTAAATATTTGCTACGAAACAGATAAAAACAACTGTAGTTGGTGTTTAAAAATATCTTGTTTATCTAATGTTGAAGTCTTTTAAGGCTGGAAGAAAATGTATTCCCAAATTCCTGAGCTTTACTAGAGTTCCACATGCCTCTTTAAAAAGTTAATAGTTTACCTTTCCCAATATCTTGAGTTCTTCATTATTTTTTTTTTAATAAATAGAGAAAATATTATTAATAACGTATTAGTTACTATGAAATGTTCAGTAACTAAACGTAACCTCTTTTATAAGGGCATTTTTAGTTATAAAACTTATATGTGTAATATATTCATAAATTCGAACAACTATTCAATATATTTCTGGATCTGAGCACAATCAGGTTCAATAGGAATTCAAAAAATAAGTAAAAACAAGACGCAATCTTGTTCAGAGAAAACATTTTATTTCTAACAAGCCATAAAAATTAAAAATTATAAAGAATCGTCGATGTAGGAAGAATAGATTTAACGTGCATCAGCCCCGATACGCGGTGTGTCTTTAGTGGGGCATCAGGGCTTGAACCTTCTACTCTACAAGTACAACTCCGGGCGCGAGTTCGCTACCATGACCATTAGGCTACCGCGGCCACTTATTTTACTCCAACGCTCACACCAAAAAGTACAAATACGAAAATAATTTTTTGTATGATATTCTTCTCCGAGTTTAAGAATTAAACAATTTTCTATCATACAGTATTTTTCAAGATTTTAAGTAATTATTTTGATTTATTAAGACAATGCAGCTCTATTATTTATAAATGGATTGTTCTTTATATTATTTGTTAAATCAAAATTAAAATATCGCTCTTTGAGCAATATTGCAGCAGACAGGATTGAAAGAAATGAGGGCTCATTTATCCCTTTCAATATTATCAATTAATAAGAATTAACATAATACACACAAGAGCATTAAGTTAATCACTTAAAAATAGTTGTGTACTTAAAACCTAAACTTACTTAGTTATATACTTAAAAATATGCACATTCATTTCGTCAATAGCTTTGAACTATGTATACAAATTTTAAAACTCGTAAATTATGCCCAGTCTCAGATGGCAAAAATACCAATCGAACGAACACGTATAATGGCATTATACGAAAGTTTAAACATATAAAACGTCTAACTTGATTTTACATGAAATCCTTAAGATGATTATTTTAACTATACAAGTTCTGTGAAATATCGCTTCAAAGAAGGTGATTATGTCAGGTTTTACAATCCGACAAGATGTCACAAATTTCGTTCGAAAGTTGCAGAATCAATCGATACCGTTATCAAGGTTTTGAATAATGTTGTTGTTCGGATTCAGAAGTCACCGACATTTGAGCCGAAGGTTATACATATCGACCGAAGAGCTCCGTGCCGGGAAAACACTGATAATTTCTCTTGAAAAATACACTGCCCGGGACATGTAGGCACTCAAGAGAGGAGAAGAATTGCGCGGAAAGTGTGGATTTTGTTTTTTTCCTGCAATACGACTATTGGGGCTGGAATTATGGTTTTACAGTCAAGGACAGAATACGCCAGGCAGAAATGCTGAATAGGTTGGGTTGACCTTGGCGACAAAGATAATCCCAAAATTTGACGAACATAATTACATGTCTGTATACAAATGTTTAACATACCCTTGAACAATCTTTGTTAGTTTTTTTGTGTGAACCACTGTGTGTATCAATTAGTATATGTAGCATTAATGAATCAAACCATATCATTATTACGTATTTTGTAGAGTTGTATTCGATTGCGTGAACTGTGAATATGTGCTATTGTGGATTTATGTACTTGTGTTAATTGTTTCCTGTTAAAAGGATGTTATTGTAGTTACTAAAGAGTCTCAATTAAAATTTAGATTTCCTTCGAAAGAGTCTGCTATTTAATTTTAATTGCATGGACCTTTCCTGCAGTGTGAAAGTCGGTCAACTGCATAACAATACATATATATATATATATATATATATATATATTTAAGCTACTTTTCTCACATACTACTTATTTTACTTAATCAAATTAATACTAGAAATGGGTAAAATAGTTTAGCAATATAATCATATGTAAGAAATGAAGTTTTCAAAAAATGCTGCTCTCTTCATGGTAAGAATAATACACTGCTGGCCATTAAAATTGTAACACCATGAAGGAAAGCAAATACAAAAAAGATATTTATTGTACTTAAACAGTATGACATGAAGTCAAAATGATTAAATTTGCAAGCAGTTTAGGGGTTTACTGGGTTCCGAAATTAGTAAAAACAGCTGCTTCCCCTTGCAGCTAAAACGGCCCTTACCTGATTAGGCATGGAGTCGAATAGGGCTTGGATGACAGAAACGAGCAACTCATTCCATACTGCTTTCAGTCTCTGCTACACTTTATCAACCGTATTATCTGAGAGGGGTGGCCGGCCAGTCTCTGAGCAACCCATGACAAGGCGTTTTCATTGGGTGACAGATCTAGAAACCATGCAGGTTAGGGCAACAATCGAATACCCTATGTATCGAGGTAGATCAGAAAACGACGTGCAACATGTGGTCTTGCATTATCTTGTTGGAAGATGGCGTTTGGAAGGCCTCGAAGATAGGGCACAACCACTGAATGTAAGATGTCAGAAATGTACCGAAATGCGTTCAAATTACTGATGATCCGAACTAGAGATTTGCGTGTCGTGTACCCAAAGGCTGCCCAAACCTTCACACTAGGCACAGAGTCCCTATTCCGATATTGAATGCAAGCAGGCAAGCAGTGGTCTCCTCTGTCAGAGGTCTCTTCTGTGTGTAGTATTCTGATTGCCGTATACATGTCTGGCAATCAGAATACTACACACAGAACCGGGACTCGTCTGAAAAGACGACATTGTGCAACTCCTGTATTCAGCTTTGTCGTTCGGCACACCAGATTCGCAACCTCTCTCTCTATGCTGCATTGTCAAGGGAAGCCGAAGTAATGGTCACCGTGCTGACAGTCCACGCTGCTGCAAACGTTGTCGCACCGTACGAGAAGATACTGGTCGAGCTGGAAACATGCCTATTCTCTGACGAATGGCTCGTGATGTAGTTGTACGGTTTTTCAGGGCCTACCTCACAATACGTCTGTCCTCTCGGGCATTAGTCATAGGAGGACGTGGAGATCCTGCATGCCGTTCAGTATGACCCTCAGCAACCCATTGATTCCATTTTCGCAATACAATGGTTGGATTTCGACTAGTGCGGCGGGTGATATCACGGAACGATAATCCACCATCTCGATAGACTACGATCCTGCTTTTAATCGAATTCCGACGCCTGCTGGTGGTAAGCATTTCTTCTTATTATTCGAGGCATAGCACTATATTCTGAACGAACACCGACCTTATAAAGGCTTTCCGAATGAGAAATCCACCACACAACTTTTCTTTTATGCAGTGCTTAAGATGTCGTTTCTCCTTCCTGCGTCGTCTAAATGCGTTGAAATACTAATCATTTGCATGTCCTAACATCGTCTTCTTTTCATGTAATTTTGATGTTCGTCAGATCATTCCTTCCTGGTGCTGAAATTTTAATGGTCAGCAATGTAACTGAATAATAATTATATTGCCTTGGGTGTTATGTCACTTTCCCAGACCTATAAAGCCATTGCAGGAGAATATTTTTTAACGAAAACATATCATTCAGTTTTCTACATTACCATATCTGAATCTGTTACAATATTCTTTTTACCTTAAGTTGTATGTTGAACAGTTTCTCATCAATTCCAAATTTTCAATCTCCATATTCCTTTAAAAATATTAAGATACAAGATATCCTCTCTAAATCGAATTAATTAGGACCAAAGCTGGTCCGGATTAATCGGAGAATGTGCAAAAATGAAATAAAAAAAATACTTACAAAAATTTGTTCCAAATGAACTAATCGAATGTGAATCATATTTACAGAAGATAAAGACGTCTACTCTATAAACAACAGAATGTGCTCGAAATAGATTTATTTCATTTCCTATCTAGACAATGTAGCCCTGTATGCCCTTTGTCACTGATGATAAGAGGAGTAGCCGAATTTTTAAGTTAAAAGCTATATCTGCCCCCCCCCCCCCCTCCCCCATAACAACCATAGCAGTTGGCAGATGAAGTAGAGAAAATAACTTTTCAAAATACTTGGATGAAACTAATAAATCTTATGAAAATTTGCCTCCCCAAATTAAAAAAAAAAATTCTTCCTCCATACATATTCGAGTTATGACCAGGTTGAAGGGGGTTCATTTGAACAAGGTCCTATATTGTACATTGAGAAATTCAACATATTATTGAATGTTCAAATTTTGTGACACTAACAGAAACATAAAATTAAAAAAAAAAAGAATGATATTGGCTTTGCTAATTTATTTTTAACATTTGCTAACGGTTTTTTTCTTAAAGATTTATTCGGGTTATAAAAGGCCTTTGCCTTTGGTAGTGACCTCATTCTACGATGAAAGTTTCGAATTTTTGTAATGGGCAGCCATCATCTTCCCAATCTACGTCACTAGTTCACCAAAATAAATATTAACTAGAGTAAGGTAAGCGTACTTCCGAGTCCCAGGCTCCACAGAACCAATTACTGTAAAGAAAAGAAAATGCCTTTTTCAAATTCCTAACGTATATTTTTTATTTTTGTAATCCAAACATTCCAAAGTGCAAAAACACTACCAATGCTAATAACAAAAATAATAAAAACAGACGATTCCGTTATAAAAACCAGTTATTAAACTAAATATTAAAATAAGAGCAAACGATAAATTATTAAAGTTGACAATAATATTTTGTTCAGATATTAAAATAAAAACAGACGATAAAATATGAAATTAAATATATATCTTAGCAATGTAAATATACCTTAAGCAAACTAAAAATGCATTTATTATACATAATGTATGAATTATTCCACTATTTAAAAATTTAATGAGCATCAATTTATTGCTTAGATGTTAGAAAATTAGGCTTCAATAAATGGATAATTAAGATTTGGTTGATTTCAATCTAAATAAAAAATATGAATTTTAAAATAATATATTATATGAGAACTTACCAGACATTTTTGGAAGAGAAAGCTTTGTCATTTTTCAGTTGTTGATTCAATTACTTTTTCGAATTCTTTTGGATTCCGGTTCCTGACTCTGACTAGTGCAGACGACTGTTCCTGAGCTCTTATTTTGAAACGTTTTATTTTTTTCCCTTTTTCACTATTGGTGTTGAAGGAAATTGCGCATTTAGTATTGTTTTCCTCTTGGCGTTTAGCCATGGCTTCGACCATGGAAATTATTGAAGCCGTTCCCACGGAATTAACACCTCTTCCGGGGAATTCGACTGAAGAAAATCATCCGAATGAAGTTCCGGCAACTGATGAAGACATCGTTACTCCAGTTCGCCTCGACCCAAAAGCCTCACCTGACGAAATCAACAACTTCTTCGTCAAAAATGCAGAAGGTATTAGGAAGCTTATACAATTACGAGACCTTTACGCTTTATGGGCAAAGCGTTTGAGCGCCGCATCGTATCAAAACCCAATGGACTTCTCGAAGGCGCACGCAGAATTGGGCATAGTATATGCTCAACTTACGACCATCAAAAGTAAAGTTCAAGTTCCGCTTTTCAAACTACCTGCTACTGCAGCTATTCTGGATAAAATTATAGAAGCTGCAAGGAAGAAAGAAGAAAAAAGAAAATGGCGTCGAATAATAATGGTACCCATATTCCAGCCAATTCTCCGGAAGTGGGCGGTGCTAAGCCCAAATCTCCAATTAAGGGCGGAGCATCAAAGAAATATAACGCTAAGAAGCGTTCTGCCGATGAAGATGGCTTTTCTGCTCCTTCCAAGCATCTTACCATGAAGAATGGTAATATTAACGAACCTAAAGGAGATGAGATTACTGAAATTAGTGAGGATAAGGACGCTGGGGAACCAGTGAACCCCACCATCACTCATAACAAAACAAAAATCCCACCTTTTTTCATCACTCCTAAAGGAGATTGGAGGCAACTCCTCTCCTTTGCACGTTTGGAAGCGCCTTCGCTTTACAGCAAACTCAGCGGCCGCTTCCTCCGTCTCACTGTCAACCATGAGACGGAATACAGAAAATTGGCAAACTTTCTCCACACCGAAGGTATAGAATTTAAATCATATATGTTAAAATCGGACTGTCCTCTCAAATTAATTTTGCGAGGCCTTCCATCTACTACAGATTTAGAGGAAATTAAAAAAGAAATTGAAAGCGAAGGCTTTCAAGTACACAAAATTTCACGCCTTACAAAATTCCAAACCAAGGCTCCAATGCCTCTGATTTACTTTCAGTTAATTAACAACCTGCAGGCCGAACAAATTTACAATTTTACTGAAATGTTCGGAACTCAAATAAGCATTGAAAATTACAGGGGAAATAAACGCCCCTCTCAATGCTGGAGGTGTCAGGGGTTTTTTCATTCCTCTGAGGTTTTCCACCTCCCTATCAAGTGTGTCAAATGCGCTGGGGCGCACAGGGCACGAGATTGCCCAAATGACTTTGACGCTCCTCTGCGATGTGCAAACTGTGGTGGGGATCACGCGGCGAATTGGCGCCAGTGCCCCCGATTCCCAAAGGGTAAAAACTCAAATCCAAAAAATTTAATTAAAAATCAAAATAAAAATTTAAAAAACTCTAACCCTAAAACAAAAAATGTTAATTCTTCCAAGAACCAGCGTCCTATCGAGAGTTATCGACAGGACACGCCCCAAATTTCTTATTCTCAAATTCTGACCGGACAGGTTACAGAGCATGTTGCCCCATATTCCAATCCTACGGCTACTCCCAGCACTGGAAATTTGGGGGAAATTTTCCGTGCCGTAATATCTATTACTAGTGACGCAAATGTCGATGAGCAATTATTTGCTCGGGCATTTAGGGAGTGTCTCCCTGCCCTCCGCCAGGTCACTGCGGCCGACGACAAGGCTTGTATTATTTTTGAAGCCTATGTCGCTCTTAAACATGGGAGCGCATATCGCGCTATTCCCCAACATTAATATTCAATTGTGACGTGCACGACATTTCTCTTGGGTTCTGGAACGCAAATGGTTTGCGTTCCAAGATTGACGAAGTCAGAGACTTCGTCACAGAGCATAATTTTGATCTGTTTTTGGTTCAAGAAACAAAGCTTCAACCGGGGCACGAACCCCAGATCGCCAACTATCGTCTTTACAAAGACGATAGAATAACTTTAACTCCTCGTATCGACGAAGGCACCGATTTATACTGTAAAAATAATTATGAATATTGCAGAGTCCTCTTGCCGAGGTTACAGTATATAGACGCAACTGCTATCGAAATCAAAATTAATAATTATCCACCACTGCGAATAATTTCTGCTTATATTCGCTGTACCCCATTAAATAGATGCCATTTTCCAGAGGAGGACTTCATTAGACTTCTCAATTCTGGTCAAAACGTAATCATTGCTGGAGACATAAATGCTTGTCATAAAGACTGGCATGATTCAAGGTCAAACACTTTTGGCCAAAAACTCAAAAATGTTATAAGCAGAACTCTTGGTGCTAGGGTTGTTGCACCTTACACCCCTACGCACATAAACCCTAGGTCCCGGCCGGGGGCTAGGGATTCTATTATTGATCTTACAATCCTCAAAAATATTCCCTTCAATTATGATATAAGAGTCATTAATTCAGTCATTGAGTTCAGATCATTTACCGGTCATTTTGACTCTTATTACAAAATCTGCATTTTTGAAATTACCAGAGCAACTTTCTACCAATTGGGAGAATTTTAAATTTATTTTAAATTCAAAACCCCTCCCCATTCCTGAAACCTCCAGCAATGAAGATAATGAAAAATCTATCGACAAAATTGGTGAAATTATTTCTGAGGCACTTGTGACGGCCTCAAAACCAAAATTTAAACCTCCTCCTCTAAGACTCCCTATTGAGATCAGAAATAAAATTCGTTACAAAAATTATGTACGGAGAGTCTGGCAAAGATGTAGGAATCCGGCTCTTAAATCTGAACTCCGTGCACTCAGTAATGAGATCAAACGAGATATTCAACACTTTTCCCAATCCAGATGGGAAAAACACATTGAAGGCCTCTCGCCTGACTCAAACACCCTTTGGAGGGAAACCTCCCGACTCAAAAAGCCTTTTCACACCATTCCGCCCCTGAAAGGCACCCTTGGGGTTTTTAGGGTTGTTGCTGTAGCTCCTATTGAAAAGGCGGAAGTTATAGCTGATAGCCTTCAAAAACAATTCGAACCAAATGAAGACGAGAATCCCAGATTCTCAGAACATACAAAACGTAAAGTCCAAAGATTTTTGGCTTAGACCTAGAACCAGTACAGGCTAGTGAAATTTTGGACTTTATTCATAAAACAAAAATTAAGAAGGCTCCGGGATTGGATTTAATTTCAAACCACATCCTTAAAAACCTACCTCTTAAATTTATTTTCTTATTCACGCTGCTCTTTAATTTCCTTATGGAAAACTACTACTTCCCTAAGGATTGGAAGATCGCCGTGGTGGTCCCCATTCACAAGTCTGATTCGGAGGATTCTAAACCTCAAAATTATCGCCCCATATCGTTACTCAGCTCGCTGAGCAAAGCATACGAATTTGTTATTTTGAATCGCCTGGACCAGTTCTGCAATTCCAGGAACATTGTTATTCCAGAGCAGCATGGTTTTGTTCCAAAGTGCTCTACAGTAACACAGTTACTTAGAGTTACTGAGACGGTCCAGCACGGCTTTTCCAATAATAAGGCCACGGGTATGCTTTTTATCGATATTGCCAAAGCTTTTGATAAAATTTGGCACGATGGGCTTATTTCCAAGATGATGCGACTTGGAATTTTGGACCAACTTATCAAAATTATTCACTCGTTCCTTGACTCTTGTAGTTTTCGGGTTCGAGTCGAAAATGCAGTCTCCTCCCCCCGTCCAATCCTAAGTGGAGTCCCCCAGGGATCGATTTTAAGTCCAAGAATTTTTTCTTTGTACGTAAATGACATCCCGAAGGCTTCCAACATTCATTTGGCGATGTACGCCGATGACACTGCCATTATGTCCCAAGACATCTGCAATCGGAAAATTATTGAAAGATTGCAGAGGTACATATCTCGTTTACAGCTCTGGCTCATTAAGTGGAAAATTAAAGTTAATGCATCCAAAAGCGCTTGACTCCTCTTTACGAAACAACGGCGCATTGACAATTTGCCAGCAGTCCCCATTTTCGATCAACCTGTCCCCTGGGTTACTGAATACAAGTCCTAGGGTTGGTTTTAGACGCAAAATTAACATCTTCCCACCATATCCGAAAAACCTATCAAAAGGCTATCGGAATGAGCAGATTGCTCACACGCTTGATTTCTCGTAAGAGCAAGCTGGCAATCAGGCACAAAATTTTGCTCTACAAGTCGATCTTAAGACCGATCATGTTGTACACGTCGCCTATTTGGGTGTCTGCGGCGACCACCCATCTGAAACGACTGCATGTCTTTCAAAACATCCACCTTAGGAAAATGTTAAATGCTCCCTGGTTTGTTCGGAACGAAGTCCTGCATAACGACCTTAAAATTGAACCAATTCTAGAGCATCAAAATACAATCTTTTAATTTCTTTAATAGGATCCCTCAAATACCTAATGAATCGCTTCAACAGCTCCCTGCGTATGATGCAAGCATTGCATCTTCGCAGAAAAGATCCAGAGCAGCGCTCGGACACTCCTATGTTCACTTTCCAGTCCTAAAAAGACTGCGAGCGCATTGAAGCAATTCATTAAGTGAAATCCTGCTTAATTTTCAAAATTCAGGACTTCACATCGATAAGTGGCAATGTCCCACGGTCAAAATGGACCTCGAGTAATACTGTCGATCACTTTCAAAATTTTTAATTTTTCGAAAACTTGAAAATTTAAACACTTTCCAATTGTAAACAACTAAAATCATCATCTTTCTAAGGTAATAACAATTTTCTCCACCAGGCGTCGCTATTGGCGTATAGTTCCAAATTGCTCAATTCTTACTTTTCGACTCATTCTTCTCGCGTTTAAAATCTCCCTTAATTTTAAATAGCTAGATTTTCCTTTAAATTGGTTTCGGAACGGCATTTCTTTTTAATTCAATAGTTTAATTTTTCTTTTTATAACCTCTCAAAATCCCGCGGACAACAGCTTTCTCGAAGTCGCTTTCGTCTTCGAACTGAAGTCCCTCCCCCTAATCTACTCCCTGCCCACCGTTATATATGCTTCTTAGCTTACGGCTACAGCATCCAATGGCAGTGCGCGCTTTCGTAACTTTAATTTCCAACTCTGTTTCGGCAGTTCCTCACTCTGCCGAACGCCCAGGCGTTTGTTGCCTTCATCCTAATTATGATAGCTTTTTACAATTCTAATAAACTTTAATTAATTATGCTCTTTAATTATAAATTATGATGAGAGGGTAAGTTTTTAATTTTTAAAATAGGTACCTCGTAATTTTAGCCATTACCGTTACCGTACATAATGTATAACGATGTCAATCTTTTGAGCCTAACACCATGTATCCGATATTTTATGCCCACGTATTTTTGTTGACTCCATTTTCTCAAAACAGCAACATGTTAATAACTAATCGCAACAGTAGAAGTAACTCACAAATACACATAATAAATAGTAACCGCAAGAAGTAATACTCTTTTTATTTAATCCATGATTCAAAGGCAATTATCTGCACATATGGAAATATTATGATAAACAAGAGCAAATATAAATATAACTAGTTACAATCGCACATGAAAATTTGTTCTCTGACAATCTGTTCAATCAAATTACAATTCTTAATGAACCTTTTGTACCTATGACTTTGTTCTATCTCATAACACTAGCACAAACGATTTTTCTAAGTCGGGAGATTCACTTTTTCTTGTATTGATTATGGCTTCATTTTCCATAACATACACAGAGACAACAAAAAGTTCTATAAATATTTCAAAATTCCCTCATATTATTTCCATTCCTATTAATTATAAAGTTGAAAGTCTCTAATATTACAGACGCAATGTTGGTTGAATTCTTAGATTCATCGTAAATAAAAACAAATTTCTTTGTTTAGAAAGCCTTTTAATGAAATATATTTAGGAAAAAATAGTAAAAAATTGTTATATAAGGTAAAGTAGAGATAATGCTTCAACTCAATCATATTTTCGTTTTTTCATTACAATATCACATTTTCGAAAAAGTGGCAACACCATATATTTATTGCAAATTTTTAATAAGTTCTTAGAATGTTTCGCTATTATAACGTCACTGAATTTAAAATTTGTTAAATGGAATTAATTTTAATACTGTTCTATTGTAAAATAAAATACATTTATAGCAAATGTCGTTTTAATTGAATAACTGAATTATTGAACATTAATGATTTTTTAAATAAAAGTATTGATTTAATAGGCACAAAAATAACATAATTCACTAAAATTATTTTATTGATTCTGAGATTGTTTTCAAATAAACATGGACGCACTCATATTTCAGTTCTATTTAAAAAAATCCAAACACAACTCTAGATAGAATTGCTAACACATATTTTATGTCACTAACTGTTTCTCAGCAATTTCCTTAAAAACAAAATATCTATTTGAATTAAGAGACTCACAGAGTCTGGAAGAGAAATCGCGTTTCTTTTTCTCTGTATGATAATGTATTAATGAGTTTGTACGAGAAAAAAAATGAAAATGGCAATGCCAGTTGTAAACTGAACTAGAAGCCAGAAGCATTGTTTGAGCACGAGACAATCCGCAGAAGATTTTGCAATACTGATAATATAGCTAAGAAAGCCAGGCAAACTGAGGCCAAGAAAAAAAAAAAAAAAAAAAAAAACGTTTTAAGGGAGCTAAAAGTTCAGAAAGGGGAAAGTTGATTAACACAAGAGAGGGCACTATTATTTCTTGTTATTTAGTTGAGTAGAAATGCATTTAAGGGCGCAAAACCTTTTGACATATTTCCATCATTGAGCATTTGACATATTTTTACTGAGGCAAAACTTTTGATATTTTGGGTGAATATAATTAAAATTACCCTTTCTAAAGGTTGTAAAAAAAAAGAACCACTGGTCAAAATAATCCGATATTTTACTACAGTATACGTGAAACAAGAGGAATTTGTTATGCGAAAGAAGAAAAAAAAGTTCAAAAGTGGACCCTTAGATGGCGCCGTACTTCTCATAAGAGGCTAAAAAACGATTGCTATAAAAGATATGCGAATTTTAAAATGTTTACTAAAAGACGTGACATGAGCCCCGCACATTTACATGTGTGATAAAAAGGCCAACATGCAGTTCCTGTTATTATCCCATTGGTTCCCTGCCTCACTTACACTTGACAGTTTTATTAACTATTCAAACTGCTTCCAATCTTCAGGCTATTCTGGTAGTTTCTCCCTGATTCGGACTGAAAAACGACTCCGCCACCTAGTCACCCGTTGATAATTCTATGGCTCCAATTGTTATTCTGCATCTGCGAAGACAGTCATGATTCTATCATTGAAGGATCGGACTCTGCTAGAGACGCTTTTATACAAGAACTGTGACTGCGCGGCAAAGAAAATGAAGAAAATTAAAGAGTTTAAAAAACTGCTCTGGTTCAATTGCTGTATTTCGAAATTATTGATAAATACGAAGAGACGGGCTCATTTGACGTGAAATGGGGCAGAGAGAGGAAATCAACTACTTCGACGTCAGTGGAGGAAAGGGCCACAGCATTGGAGGAAGAGTCAAGCAGTGCTATGGAAACATGCAGTCCATGAGGAATTATCCGCACTTTAGGCATGCATGTTAGCACGGTTCGACAAATTTTAGGAAACATCCTGCAATACTATCCCTTCAGAATTATGCTTGTTCAGGAGTTGGTTCTTGCTGATCTTCCAAAACGAGGAGTTTTCGCCCTGTAATTTCTTGCTCGAACGGAAGTGGAAAATGCATGGCCATAGAACATTTTGTGGACAGACGAAGCCCATTTCCATCTCCAAGGTTATTCCAATACTCAAAATTGCAGAATGTGGAAGACAGAAGTCCCGTTCCAAATGCAACCATTGTCTCTTCATTCTCAAAAGATTATTGTGTGGCGTGGGTTTACAGCAGCATTTATCGTTTACCCATTTTTTTCCCGAAGAGATTGGTCCTTCGGATTCTGTCACCTGTGAATCAATGGGACTCGTTATGAATCACTTTTGCGCTACCAGCTTATTCCAGCTCTGCTACAGCGCAGATGTGGGGATAGCACAATTTTTACGCAGGATGGCGCTCCTTTGCACAATTCAAATCCAGTAAAGCAGCTGCTCAAAATGCATTTTGGGGAAGACAGAATTATCAGTCATCCTTTCCCAACAGTCTGGTTGCCCTGATCACCTGATCTGAGTCCTTGCGACTTCTGGCGATGAGGTTACCAAAAACATGTTATATAAGGGGTTCCGATTGTGATGAATTGAAAACACGCATTACGCAACAAATTTACAACATCACAAATTATATACTATGATCTGCTGAGGAACACGTTGTTCTTTGTTTTCAACTTGTGGCAGAAAACGGTGGACAGCATATTAAACAAGTCGTAGCAGCTTATTCACGACTTTCTTTTCCTGATGATTTCGTCACTTTTTGAATTTTCTAAGGGTTTTGGCCTAGGGACAATTAAAATCCGAATTTCTTTTTTATCTACTGTAGCACCACCTTGTCGTGATGGATGGATTTTGAACAAAGAGTGCAACAACATGTTCCATCTTTTAATTAGCCTCTTATGATTAGCACAGAGCCCTTTATCGGTATTTGAACTATTTTTTTTTCCTTTCGTAAAACAAATTTCCGTTGCTTCATGTTTACTCAGAGGAAATATCAGGTAATTCTGACAGCGGTTCAGGTTTTTTTTACAGCCTTTTGAAAGCAACTTTTACTGTAATCACCCTGTTTTATCACATCAAGCAATATTACACTTGCATGCAAAATGTTCTGCTTTTAAAATAAAATTTGTCCTAGAGTTTCTAAACAGATTGAAAATAAAATTCGTGTAAAAATTAAGAATCGTCAATCTGTCAACGGATATATATCATCAAAAGTTATTTATAGGTGGAATACAAAGCAAAATCACGAGAAAAAAAATACGGTCAAATTTAATAGATTTTCAAAAGAGTTGTAATTCATTTTTCCATCACGTGGTCCTAAGAATATCTGACATTTTGTTACAGAAAATATACTAAACAGATATTGCGGAGGTATTAAATTTTAAAATGTTTCAGTTTCCTCTGTGAAACAACAGCAAAATTGAAATAATTACACTTTTTATTCCGTAAGGGAAACATTCATAAAGTTTTGCTTGCAAAATTTCTGTATGATAGTAAATTTTGGAATAGAGTCAAGCATGTCCTTTTTCAGGTATTTCTGCAGGATTTTTTTTAAAGATTTGTACATATTTAATATTCTATTTCATTTTTCTAGATTTAAAGCATTAAGTTCAAATGTTACTAAGCTCCTCCCCTTTTTTATTTAAAAAAAAAACACAGCTAATTGAATATTAACAAGAAGTAACGACAACAGAAAAGTATCATTTCTATAAGTTACAGAATCATGTCAGTTCAGAGATCACGAGAAAATATATGAAAATAACATTTCAAGTTTCAAAAAGAAATGAATGGAAAAACTATATTCCACAAAATATTTAGAATAGCTGAGAGTACAAAACACACAAGTCAATACCGAGGGTCGTGTTTCCAAAAAAAAAAAAAAAAAAAAAAAAAAAGACCTGTGTAGTTGTTTTTATGAAGTACAGTCAAATCCCTTTATAGTGAACAGTTGAAGATCCAATAGAATGTGAGTGAGTGATAGTGAGTTTATTGGCGCAAGAGCCAGATGTGGCCATACTGCGCCAAATAAGGTAAATCTGAGATCTAGACTTTAAAACTGAAAATAGAGTGGTTGACAACAAAGGTCAAGTAGAAAGTAAAGTTTATTGGCGCAAGAGCCAGATATGGCTATGATGCACCCAAAAGATTCAACTGTGGTCTAGACGTGAAAAAATAGAAGAAAAGACAAATTGGTTGACAAGAAGGAGGGTCGAAATTAGAGAAGGATCGCTAGGGTATCGCGAGGGCGCGTCCCCCGTGTTTACCAAAGACAGTAAACCCCATAAGAAAGAAAAAAGATCACTAAAGTGCCTCGGGGTCATGATGCCCGTACTTACCTAAACAAGGCAAGTCCCTGATATAATCCCCAAGGGCAGGGTGCCCGGTTATACACTCAGACGCTGGGTACCCATTTTAGTCGCCTCTTACGACATGCATGAACTACAGTGGGGCTATTCTGTCATTCCCGGTTACCACACGGGTCGAGGATCCAATAGAAAGTACACTATATCGAATGTTCATCATGTTCAATTTTGTTGATACATTAATTAAGCAGAGATTTTTCTAAGCATTGAAAATTGTAGATTTTGATACGGAAAATTCCTTGCATATCGCCGATTGATTGGCTTCATCTTCAATATGTTCGATTAATTATTATTTTATATTCTACACATAGGAAATGCCTTCCTCGTCATTTTTACCAATTGTTTTCAGAATACCACTAAGCTGGCAAAATGTCTGTTCAATCAGAAGTGTTCGTATGGATATGAAAACAGCGGCTGGTGATAGAAAAGGAGGGAACGATGTCTCTATGGTTCATTCCACTATTGTTTTTCAAGAGATGGTTTGAAAAGTGGGTTCTGTGTAGTGGACCAATGGGTTCCTAGAAAAAAGAGGGTGGCTGGGTGGGTGAAAAAATAATTATGTTTATCAGATAGAGGGCCAGTGGTGATTAACAGAAGCACCGAGAAGGGTACGAGTTGAATTGAGGCTGGAAGTTTAGGATTGCTGTCTTTCGTGATCTCAACACGTATGTGTAAAATTACTTCAGATAAATTGGAAAAAAATCAGTAGAAGGCAAATTTCTAATTACTATAAACGGACTTTCATTTTCTCAGGGATTCACGATAATCGGTATGAAATAACAAAAGGAAAATGGGAGTTCAATTGAGACCCCAGTGAAATACGTTCACTATATCTCGGATTCACAATAGCGAGGATCGACCGTATTTTGTAAATAAGCTCAACAACGATGCAAAATATCAGGGTAAGGATGACTAGTTTTTCCTGAGAAAGGGTTTTGCAGCAGTGACGATACTCGGAATGGAAGAAGGGGGGCGGATAGAAAAATCATTTTAAGTCGACAAGTTTATTTACTTTTAAGTTCGTCTGTACCAGAAGTATTTACAGCTAGCTTTAAAAATAGAATAGGATTCCGAGATAAATTATGTTTATTCACGTTTCCTTGGTATAAAAAATGTCTACAGATAAAGAATGGAAGGATTGCGGCTATATATCATACGTTGTCTTCGAAATACATTAACATTTATTTCGGCACGTGGAACACTTTTTACGTCCGCTACTTACAGTCCATAGATAACAATTTGTGAACGAGTAACAGCTTGTCCTTCATAAAGATGTCATAACAATAGAGACAGTAAAAATAAATGGACTTGTTGAGGTGAAATCGAATTCATAAGTAGTTCAACAATAGGCGATAAAATCTCCACCTTGTCAAATACTCTTCAGAAATTTTCTACAGAAATAAAAAAAAAAAAAGCAGATACTAGAAAAACCCAAATAAGGATTAGGCTGCCATACACAATAGATTCAAAAATAAAGGAAATTATAATCGAAGCATACATTTTATAAGAGAGATGTAGTTAATTTCGTTATACAAATATACTGATTTAAACTGAATCAATATCAGAGAAAATACAAATAAATCATTTTTAGCATCTTGGTCTCACATAATTGAATGGCTTCCCCCCCTCCCCCCCCAAAAAAAAATATCACTCTTTTTATGCACTAGAACATTAGTATTAATTTATATATATATTTATTTCATAACATGTTAGAATGATGTAGCTAAAACTTTTTTGTAGCCAGATGCTAATGCTCCAAGTGCTAACTCTCAACATCAGTATTGAAATGAGTTTAAAACTAAATTTATATTGAAATCCATAAGCAAAATAAAAATTAAATGAATTAAATTTTAAAATAATTACCGTTAAATAAATTTAGCTTTAAGGAACTCTCTAATAATTAGAGAAAAGCAAAGGAAGCTATTGACATCTACGGGGGGGATGATTGTTTATTAACTTCGCATTGAGAAGTAACATGAGGGCTATTGGCGACGGACCTCGTGATTTTGAGCTATGGTCAAGTGACAAGGATGAAACCTGAGCTGTGTGGCACCTCCCTCTCCAAACCTACCTTCCACGCCAAAGGGAGGACTTGAGACCTCGACCAGATTTGACGTGCGTCAGCCTCGCAACACGATGGGTCTTAAGTGGTATCAAGGCTCGAACCTACGGCTCGACGAAAACAACGCCGGCCGCGACATGACCACTAGGCTACAGGCACCACGCAGGAGGAGGCAGAGACGAGTTTTTACATTTTTGATATTTCTAGTAAACTTCAACTAACATACATGTATAAAAAGGAAGTGAGAAAAATATTTAACACTAATGGCTTTCTAAATTAGAAAATTGTGTTTTTATCTCTTAGAAATTAAGAACTTGCATCTTCAATATTAGGGCAATTTATGATCTGATAAATAATACTATTATACACATTCCCCACTTCTTTAGAAAATCCACACAGATTAAACTAAACTAAAGTACATTTCGCAAAAATAGAAAATGAATGACATGAAATAAATGCTTTTCTTATATTTAACACTAAAATTAGCCAAAAACAAATAAATAAAATAAAGTTAAAAAACAAGCGAACAAAAAATTTTTTAATATCCGAAGTTTGCTATGCAAAATACAGTTAAAGCAGACAAAAAAAAAAATTCTCATAGAGTTTTGAATTAACATCGAGCTATGGGCGACCTGGAGGTTAACGAAAGCTATGGGCGACGTATTTTGTAATTTTGAGCCATGATAAAGTAATAACGATACAGGAACTGGTACTTCATTTTCTTGAGGACTTTATAACTCGATCCTATTTAAAGAGAAGCTATTCCCGTTATTCAGCGATATACATTCCCCATTTCTTTGAAACCGGAACTCCGATTCGCGTCTCAATCTGAACCTTTACGACCCCGAAGTTTGAGACTATGGGCTGCCGAACGACTAAAATTTATATAACAAAAATATTCGAAGAGCAAATTTAGTTTTAAAAAATACTTCATAAGTATTAAGTTATAAACAGAAGCCAATGACGAGTGGTTTAGTTTAGTTTATATTAAGGTCGCACTAGAAGCAACACGAGGGCTATTGGCGACGTACCTCGTAATTTTGAACCATGGTCAAGTGACGAGGACGACACCTGAGCTGGCACCCCCTCTCCTAACATCCACACCACGCCAAC
>BMAW01111401.1:91898-130978 GCA_019974015.1 Nephila pilipes
GTATTAACGTCGCACTAGAAGCAACACGAGGGCTATTGGCGACGGACCTCGTAATTTTGAACCACGGTCAAGTGACGAGGACGACATCTGAGCTGGCACCCCCCCTCTCCTAACATCCACACCACACCAACGGGAGGACTTTGGGCCCCGAACAGATTTAACGTGCATCAGCCCCGGCTACACGACGGGTCTTTAGCGGCCAAGGATCGAACCCGCGACTGAACGAAAACCGCCGGCCACGAATCCGAAACCATGACCACTACGGCTACCGCGGCCCATCCGATGACGAGTGGAGAACATCTGTTCCACAATCGCAAAACTGATGTTACGAAAATTTCTTTCCCTTCCTCGTTGCATTTTGGCAAATAAGAGGAGCGAAATCTTAAGTTGTCACCGATCGCAGGAAGCGCCGCTAACAGGGACAGAATAATTAAACCATATGATTGACATATTTATAACAGTAAAATACAAATAAAAAAAGTGTTCACAAACCGTTTAGCGTGGCTCATTAGATTATTCTTTTTTACAAATGAATGAAATTTCTTTCTTCAAAATTTTTCCTGTAGAGAATAAAAGTATTTAGTTTTGGATGGAGTGTTTGTTAGGAAAGCAGGGTGCATGATGTAACTAATACATAAATGTAATTATAGTTTGATTTTCAGATATTTCAATCTGAAAGATTTTGAAATTGCTCCCAAGTGAGAACAACTATATTAATAAATCATTTAGAATATTTCACTCTACACCAAATGAGATCTTCCAGATCCAAATGGATTTATTATGAAGTGATGCACACAACCATTTCTTCGTTCAATGGTCCCGGAGGTTTTGAACTCAGTACCTTTCGAAAAACTAAATCACTGTAACATTTCAAATCATCAGCATATTAATGTGTTTATTTACTCAAAAGATTCACCGAACTATATAAAGTGCAGGAATTATGAACATTTATAAATGCTTCATTAATTATCATCTGTTTATGTTAAGAGGCCATTATCAGAGGCATAACTAGGATTTTTAGGACGCAGGTACAACTGAAGATTTCGTAACATCAATTCGATGTTCATGGAGCTTGTGGTAACCCTTTCTCCCCACTACATCACTGGCCACAACTGTTTACCATTATTAAAACGTTTAATTGTTATTATGCACATAAAATAAGCTATACATATTGGGAACAATAATCAATCTCTGATTTAATACATTACTACACTCCATTCTCCGATCTTTATATATAGAACTAGTGAAAAATTCTTTAAAAAAAGTCTTTCATTACAAGTTATAATTGTAAGCTTAATATATTATTCTGAATCATTGCATTCAGTAATAATTATTAAAACGAAGCATATTAAAATCTTAACAAATTAACATGTACAATAGAGATTAACATGTAAATACTCATCATATAGATTCAAGAGATGTAGGTTTGTAAATCTGGCTGATAACATATAAAATATACTAAGAAATTGACAGCCAAAATGGAGATCTATCAGACCATTATTAGCATTAAGTAACCTTTGCAACAGTTTTTTCTTTTAATATGTAGTATTAGAATTTTGTTATAATATAAAATTATAATATGACTAATTTTTTAAGCTGAAAATCTGATTAAAATCTTAAATTGTTCTTTTTGCTTTGTTCCAAGCACTTGAATCATAACGATTTTTCAAATTAGTACTATTTAAGAATTAAAAAACCTCAAGCTATTTATTTATTATATTTTAATTTTGTTATCAAATACAATTATCACATGACTAATAGTTTAAGATGAAAATTTGATTAAAATCTCCAATTGTCCTTTTTGCTTTGCTCCGAGCATTTGAATCTTAGTGATGTTTCAAATTAAAACTATTTAACAATTAAAAATCTCCATTCATGAATAAAAATATTATATTGTAATCAACATGCATTATATAAAATTCTTATGATACAATGCATATATATATAACTATTAAAATTTACCTATAAACTTATAATAAAAACAAAAGACCTCAAGCATGTTTTATCATTTGCTATTCTTACAATAAAAAAGTTTAACCACCCATACATCTAAGCACAGTTCAATTGAAATATTTAAATATTAAGAAGATATACATATATATATATATATACCAGATAAGTAAAAACACTTATTTCCATAGATCATCCTTTTATAAAAGCTGATAACAATACAAGGGCGTATAAAAAACCCATTTTTGACAAAATATAGCATCACTAAGACAAGTTGGTATCATTGTGTGTTGCCATCTGTTAAGCGGTGCTAAAAATATGACACTGATTTAAAGGTCAGATTTGATTGCTGCTGTGTTAATGCCTTCGTAAATGAGACTTCGATTCATCAATAGACTCCACAAATGAAAAACTATCAAAACAATGGGTTGCTTCCAATGAATCTGCTCTCATCAGCCAGAAAAGTTACGATGGCATTTTTTAGAAAAGGAAAAGTAATTAACACACAATATTATAGTGAGTTACCTCATTCCTATCAAAGGTACTTTTATACTGTCATCATAATTCTTCTATTTTTGCCTTAATTATACACATTCAATTCCACCGAAGCCGGCTAATTAGATAAACTCGACTAGGTATTTTTAAAATGGCATTGATTTAATACCTTAATTCAAATTAATACTCTAACTTATTTGAAGCATTGTTATTCTATAAACATTTTTATTACAATTAAATCCGGAAATATCAGGCTATATAATTGTCTAAAAATTTATATTTTCATCATGAAGCTGTGTAAGAGAATATATCATATATGTCTAAAAGGATTATGAGGAACACTTAAATTACCCAAAATAAAATAATGATAATGTCTTTTACTTCTCTCTGGAAGTAGAGATACATATATATATCAACTAACATCCTGGCATATAAAACAAAGTAAAAATATTCCCTAAAATATTTTTTTAAAAAATGCAGTTATCTCTTAAACTTACTCTGAGTTATACCAAAACTTATAAACACAACATGATTTTACAAATGAATAAATAAATAAAAATAGCTCCAAAATAAATAGTTATATACTTAAAAGCTATGTTTGAGGATCACAACATACCTAGATATGTACAGAACATTGTGGTAAAATTCCATTTGAATATATGAAATACTTTTTAAGAAATTAGGTTTTTCGTAATAAAAAAAGAATTAGAATTGCAGTTTTCCAGAAAATGCAAATCTATAAATCAAAATTAAGTGAAGAAAATGTTACCAGATGCACCTACAACTATAATAAATAAATAAGTAAAGCTAAGTTCTGTATTTAAAAAGTACATTGTACATTCACAACATTTAAAAATGAAGAAACAGCTGTTTAAAATGCATTGTTAACATTTCCATGGCTTAGTTTCAGTCTTGAAAAATTCCACTTCTGGTCGCTTTAAATTGAACTTCCAGTTTGAAATCTGGATTATAACTTTGTTTCTAGTTACCCTAGGAACAAATGCAAACCATTTTTGAAATTAAAATGTGTTGTTTTTAATAAAAAGTAATAAAGAAACCTTCAAAAAGTTTCACAAAAAAAGGTGATTTCTGGGTAGGCACATACCTTAAAAAGTTCTTATTTTGCATCTTATATGTTTGGTTCAATTTCATGAAATGTTAAGAAATAGAACCCAAACTGAAAATATTTTTTCCATATAGATAAATGCTCCAATGTTAATATAAATTCATGTAGTTATGAGATATATCTAATATTACAAAAATACATTTTAAACAACTAATTTTTTCTTTCAGACAAATAAAGAAATCAAAGTATATCTCAGCTAACTGAAAAATGCAAACTGATTTTATTAAATTTATAAATCCAACTTCTATTACTGGAAATTATTTTTAATTCATTACTTCATATTTACATTATATACACTGAAAACTTTAACACATATATCATGAATACTTTTTTCGTAGCTTAGTTTTATACAATTCTGCATCCATTTCTCTAAAATGAGTGTCTTCTATACATTCCACAATAACCTTCTGCATAAAACGAATTTCTTTTTTCAGCTCCTCTTGGAATTCTCTTTGCATAGATCTCATTGTCTTTAAATATAAAAAATATAGATGAGAAACAATTTTATTTGAAGTTGAAATTAAGAAAAAAAATTAACAAGGTAAAATAATAAGTATAAGCTTCACCTGTTTCTGAGTATTAATTCTTTCTTGACTATCCATCTTTTCAGTAATTAGAGCCTCAGATATCATTGAAAACTGGGTTTGATATCTTGATTAAAGTTAAAGAAATTTTAGAGAAGACAAACTAAAAAGATTGCTATAAAGGTGAAAATACATATAATTTATTATTATATTTTAAGCAGCATAATATTTGCACAAATATGCTGAAAAATATTATATGAATTTTTGAATTTGCTAATCAATAATAAGTATACTCCTTGACAGCATAAATATATACTTTTGCTAACTGAGCAGTCAAATTATCTCTCACTTGGTAACTCAATTAAAAACAATTTACAGTTTAATTGAATTTAGACAGAGAATGTGAAGTCTACAATCATTTGAGTGAAAATATATGAAAAACAAAAAATAACACACATTTTTGCTTTTAATCCTAAGCAAGAATTAATCCATTTTTTTTTTTTTTTTTTTGGAAAATGTTTTAGTAAGAAAGTCAACAAAGCATAGTGGCATTAATAAATCTTTCTATAGTTCATACATTCAAAATAATTTTACTATAGCAGAACAGCTTTTATTTGTTTTTAAACTCTTGGTAATAGTTGGCTTTATTTACACAGCTGCCATTTTGTCAAGTTACATCAAACACTCATATATGGAAAATATATATGTGTGATCTTAATTAAACTCTGTAAATGCAAGAAAAGGGAGAGGGGATGAGAAGGAAAATGTTACTAGGACATCCCGGAGAGGGCAGGGGAAGAGCTGATTTAATGGTACAAGCAATAAATGAGGCTATGCTGTCCAAAACATGGTGCAATTGTGATTCAGAATTTGAAAAAGAAAGGGAGATATACAAATTGGTTGACTATAAGAAGGATCACTAGGGTATCAAGAGGTGAGCCACATTTATCAAAGATAGTAAACTCCATGGGAAAGAAAAAGATCACCAAGGTATTTGGGGTCACGATGCCCATATTTACAAAAAAGTAAGGTCCTGAGGGTGCTTGGGGAGGAAGGGCTCAATTGCATTTACTAAAGACAACAAATGTAATGGAATAAAGAAAAGTTCCTCTTTCAATTTGAAGTCATAATGCCTCTACTTACTTTAAGAAATTAAGTCCTTGAGAGGAAACTCTCAGTTAATAAATATCCTTTTAAAACATTTCTGAATACATAACTTTTATTTCACTTTCCATGGCTCTTTTTTCTAAGCTAATCACTTTGTTTCCAGATATATGATTCAAATATTGATAAGTTTAGGTGCAAATTTTAAAAATATAAAAATTTATCTTGGCTGATCATGGATTAATTCATATATTTTACAAATAAATATTTTTTCTCAGCAATAACTTTGTAAAAACTTTCCCTTCATATATATCTTGATCTACCAATAGTCACACTGGCTTTTTTTTTTTTACATATTATAACACATCTTAAGTATGAGAGGAAAACATATTTTATTAATTTTTTAAACTAAAAATTTATAATGAGAAAATTTTTATTCATAACTAAGCTCAAAATTTAGTTATAAATATACATCCACTATTTAAAAAGTTATTTAGAGCTCATCATTTAATACAGTCCCTAAAAAAATACATAATTAGTCACCAAAGCTATAAGTTAATATGTAAGTTACAACTTTTCTTTTCCATTTAAAATAAGTAAAAAAAGATACAAATTTTCTAGAGCATCAAGATAAGCTAGATGTTGTTTTGCATCATCCTCTTCTGCTTCTTTCACTTGTTGGCATAAATAGTTTACTTGCTCTTTCTGTATTTCTAATGCATTCGTAAACATGTTTTCCAAAATCTATAGGGAAAAAAAAATAATAACAAAGAATCCAGAAATAAATATATTTCCTTTTATTTGCAAAGGAAATTTCCTATTTAAAATCAAGACAGATTAAAATTTTTATTTGGGATTTTCAAAGTATTTTTAAAATTAATAATTACAACATAAAATGTGATATCTTTTTAAATCCAAACATCACCTATAAACTTAGAATGCTGAATAATATACTAGGAATTAATATTCAGAAAGATAGAACTATACATCTTATAATATTTTCCATACTCAACAAAATTAATTTATAAATAAACTAAGCGTATATATATATATAAAATTTTATGTTTACATTTCAATTTTTTTTTGTTACGACTTTTTTGGAAATTAAATCTCTTTTAAAAAAAAGTTTTAAAAAGCAACAGTTACATATACAAAAAATGAAATTGCTGATTGATGGTTTACTTGCACTTAGAAGCAATACAAGGTTTAATGTTGATGGACCTCGTAATTTTGAATCTTGGTCAAGTGACAAGTATGACACCTGAGCTGGCCACTCGTTCTCCAAACTTCCACACCATGATAAACTGGAAGGCATGCAACTTCGGCATATTTAATGTGCATCATCCCCATTACAAAGTGGGTCTTTTGTGACATCAGGACTCAAACCCATGACTTGACAGAAACAACACTGGCTATGAGTTCCATGGCCATGAGATTATCAAGACCATACACATGCAAAATAAATAAAATAAAAATAAGAAATGAAAAGATTATCAAACTAATACACAAAGTTTAATCACAGTAATGTTTTTTTTTTTTATAAAAAAAAATCATAACGCTTAGTGAAAATATCAAGAAGTATAAATGTTCCGACAGCAAAAGAACTATTAACTATTATCCCTTAAAAAAATATCATATTCATCAACATTGTAAGAAAAATATTATGCATCTTTTAAAAGAGCTACTAGCATCTCTAAAAAAGTGTCCTATTCAGCATTGCTGTAAGAAAAATACTATACATCTTTCTTATAGTAGAGTAAAATTACGCAAATCCAAATTAATGTATTCAAATTTTTTTCATGGAGTACTCTTATCAAAATAGGACAATTAATATTCAATAGCATTAAATTCAATTATGGCTGATACTTTCAAGTAATCACAATGAATATGACTGAGCATTGCCAAATGTTACCTCCATACAGTATGCTGTCATTTTAAAGAATACAAACAATATGATAGAAATACATAGAAAGAGTAATCTTTTTGTTATTATTAACAATTGGTACTCCCTTCACTAAAAAACAGCATACAAAGGGAAAATGGAAAGCATTTAAAATGCGAATTGTTTCCACATTCTTAAATATGTACGAGGAGGTATAAAAAAATTATAATTATTAACAAGAAATAAGCAACATATCTGGATAAAATTTATTTTGAAAATTAATTGGTATTTATGTACATAATGTTGTAAATTACAGCCAATAATATTGATTTGTTTGGTATCAGAAAGCCATAGATAGGAGTAACTAGCAATATGGAGAAGATAGAGACTGACAGTATAATTAAATTTCTTCATTTGAAAGATTACAATGCCTCACAAGTCCATGATGAAATGATGGCTGTTTAAGGAAATGATAGTTTGTCTATTATAGTGTTGTGAGATGGAAAAGAAATTTTCAAATTTATCGTATTTCCTCACAAATGATCCACGAAATTGATGACTATCACTCACAGATGATGCTGGCAAAATGAAGAAAGTAGAGGATTTTAACCTATTAGATCTAAGAGCAACCATTCAATTATCAAGAATAAGATTGATCTCAGTTACCTAAGTGTATAGAAAATTATTCACTAAGTTAAAAACATAACAAAAGTATCTGCATACTGGGTTCCATGACTGGTGACTCCTTTTCAGAAGCAAAAACAGTGTGACCTGTCAAGGCAGCTGTAAAATCTTTTGGAGCAAGATGAAGATTTTTTTTACCATCTGGTACTATGGATGGATCTATCAATATGATGTAGAGACCAAAGAGATAAGCAAGGAGTGGAAGCACAATGATTCACCACCCTCCAAGAAAATGCTAAAGTGCAGAAGTTTGCAAAGAAGGTCATGCGACTTTTGTGGAGTGATCTAAACAGATTACCTAGAGAAGGATCAGACCATTATTGGTATCTATTACGTATAACACTGATTAAATTGTGTGATGTTCTGATCAAGAAACAGCATAGGTATTATCATCAAAGGCATCCACATTCTTGCAGACAATACACCTGTTCACTCATCTTGTGATGCGGTTGAGTAATCAAAGAGACATGGCTTTGAAATTATGCCAAATTTACACTACTTGAACTCACCCAAAGCAACTTTTTCTTATTCCTAGAACTCAAAAAACTATTACAGCAGATTGTGCCACAAATAACATTATAGGGTCAGAGATTTGACAATACAAATGACATCATTCAAGAGATAGAAAAATGGTTTGTGGCACAATCTACTTAATTCTATAATGATGGTCTTCAAAAGCTCAAGAAATTCTGGGATAAATGTATAACTCTGGATGGCAACTATGTTAAGCAGTCTTAAGAATAACAAATGAAAATTAAGTTTATATCTTGATTATCTTTCAGTAATAATTAAAACTTTATAAAACACCCTTGTATTTAACTCTTATTGGCAATGGCGGATCCAGGAGGCGGCTAAAGGAGCAAGTGTTCCACCCCATTATATTTTGATACAGATAAAATAACATACCTGAGCAGGAAATCCCAGCCAAATCTAAAATTATTTATCTTGTTATTTTACTTCAAAGTTGTTTGTTGTGTCCAAGCATAAGACAGAATTATTTCTTGTAATGTAAATTTCTGGTTCTCAATTTGAATTCTAGAGTTAATATTTAGTTTACTTTCAGAAAAAAAGACTGAATAACCATGAATAATAAATGAAATAAACCAAAACAATTAAATGTTAGGGACTTTTTAAAATCGGAAAAAACAACTGTGCTGACATTGATATGTACTACAGAAAAGAGCTATAGACTCACCAATTCTTCAGTATAATTCCTTTTCTGCATTTTTTTTCTTAATTCGGTATGAAATTCATCATAGTATTGCTTCATTTTAGCAGATTGCAATCTTGCATCCCTTAAATGATACTTGACTTTATTTTCAGTCTCATTTTTTTCTTTTAATTTTTGCTAGAGTATAAATATCAAAAAGAGTTATTTCACTTTAAATACCAAGAAAAATTCTAGCATCTATATAATTTAGATGGCACTACTTCAGTTTTTTGACAAAATAGTTTGAGACAAAGTAAAATATTTTAGAGTCAAGGACCAGCATTGGAAAAAATAGAATATAGCATACATAATATTAATACTTCAATGACATTAAATCATCCACATTTATTTAGATACAAATAGAATAACAAATAGTTTCAATTAAAAAAACATAAATTATAATTTTTTCAAAGGATAGATTACTTAAATAAGCTAAAACACTGGATTAAATATAATATAATTGTCAAAAATTATAAAATTATATCATAAAAATGTTTCAGTCATTGAATCAAAATATAAAAAAGATACTTCATCAAAACATTTCAAAAAGAAAGGAATATTGCTCTATGCAAATACATTATAAATTTTTCATGTAATTTGAAAATAAATACTTTTGTTGAACCAACAAAAAGACTTCCATGAATATTCCTTGAACATCATAAAATTTCGTTCATAAAAAACATGACACACACATACATACACACAAATAAAATTTTAAGAAATTAAAACACTATTTACAAGAAAAATAATACAGGAACAACTGACTTAATCCTTTTCAAAAATTTATTCACCACAGTTAAATTCCCCCCTCCCCTCAAACACAAACAAATCTTAAATAGTAATTTGTTAAAAATGCAATTCTTGTATTACACATTGTTTTTCTTTCTACTATTTGTACTTGTTAACTTCTACTAATGATGCAAGAATCAATCAATCAATCACTTTAAAAATACAATATAGTTTTAAGTGCTCACATATATAGTTTTACCTTATGATTTTTACCCAAATAAACATTGATTTCATTTTTTTTGATAAAATTATAAATAAAATTTTGATAATTATAAATGTTTTGCTTATTTGTTGAAATAGCATCAAATTAGAGTTGTGCTATAACTATCTACAAAAACTGTATAATTTTGTGCTACAGCCAATAAATAAGAAAACTTGAGTATTAATTAAATGCATCAATTTTTCCTTCCTTCTTTTAAATTTCAAAGGAAGATCTTTTATAGAAATGCAAGATTATTAAAGTGGATACAACTTTAAAAAAACAACAACCTTATATTATATTTATCTTAGAAAAGTCTTACCATATACTGTTCTTCTTGAATATTTTTCTTCAGTAATTTAAATATCAGTGACTGTCTCTTTGCAGCTTCATCTGCCTGAAATAAATACAGATTTAATAAATTAAAATTCTATTTTTATTTTATGAATATAATTTTTTTTATAGACTTATATTTAACTACAGATGGGGGCGTATAATTTACATTTACATCATTTAAGAATTGAAAAGGGCGATTTTTGATGACAGATTTCATAAATTTCAGCAGATCAAATAATACCAGATATGGTTTATGGTTATTAACCTCACTTTCTTAGCTTCTATCCATGCAATATAAGGGCAGCTCCCATTATTCTGCATGATGACAATTTTCTGTGTTAAAATAGATTCAAAATTTTCATTATACTTTTGAATTATTTTTATTAATTACCCTTTGAAGTTGCTCATTTTTATATATAAATATAATTTACATATTTGATTAATGTATTTGATTGAAAAGAAATTGTATACATTTAATAATTACAGAACTAGAAAGAAAAATTACAAAAAGCATCACATTCAAAAGTGTATTTATACATATATAATTCTTTTCTTGAAATAGATTTTTTAATACATGGACTTTTTAAAAACATGTTTTCTAATTCTTTTTGTTTGACCAAATTTGCATCTTTTAAAAAAATAAATGGAAACAAAATTCAGCAAAGAAAATCGTAAATAAGGTATTAAACCCTATCCAACATTAATTGCAAGATAATTTATTCCCTTTTTCAAAGTAAATAATATTTAAATATGTAACTATTCACTGAAAAAATCTACAAAATAATCTCTTTGAAAAGGAAGAGAAGGCATATTTTAAAACTTACAAATTCTTATCATAACTTAGCGAAATTTATAAATTAAATTAACCTAATTAATGAAGTAATATAGTTAATAAATTATTTTCATTAGCATAGTTAATTAACTTCTCTAAAAAATTCTCATTACAAATGACATTTTTTTAAATCAGAAAACAAACCCAAATTTAAAAAAATCTGCTTAAAATTTTCTGAGTTTTGAAGATTTAACAAAATGGGTCCCCTCATGTGTGCTAAATGAATGCCTCAAAAATTTGATGATGTCAAATTTTCTAATCAACACTTTTTAAAGTTGGTTTCAATAATTGTTAAAGATTAATTGATAATGTTTGCTTATAACCAATGATTTCTAAAAGTGTAAAAAATTGAACTTTTTTTCTTCTGTTGACTTTATAATTTACATAAATTATATATATATATCTGTGTATATATATATATATATATATATATATGTGTGTGTGTATATATATATATATATATATATATATATATATATATATATATATATACATACACACACATACTTACCTGTTAAATACACTTACTTGCAACTGAGATTTTGATTTCTTTAAAAGACAGTTTTTCATCTGTTTATACATCTTCAAGAGATGTTGTTGGTATTTTTTATTGATATGATTTATGACTGAAGGAGTTAGTTGAAGACCAGGAAATTCTTGAAAAAGTTCACCAATAAATCCACTTTTAGATTTCTCACAAATTGTTTCATCTATTAAATGCAACAAAAAAGTAATTTAGTTAAAATACATAAATTTAATCACAAAAATATACAAAATTTACTTTGATGAAACATATTTAATTAAATAAATTTTATAGATAGTTTATAATCAAAACATAAAAAAGTTAAGTTTTGAATATCCACGTAAAAAAAATCTGAAAAAGCTATTAAGAAAATTTTCTGCATTACATTTATTTTTATGTGCTTTATGCACAAAGAATTTATCAAATTAAAATCAAAATATTTAGTAAAAGATCTTTTACTTCAAAATTATACTCAATACAAAAACCTAATTTGATCTAGTTATTATTGTATCACTTTTTTGTACAATAAAGTATTCTAGATAAAAAAAAAAATAATTTAATTCATTTTAAATATAAAAAGCTCAAATACTGAAATCCAAGTTTATAAAAATCTGGAGCATCATATCTATTACCTAATTTTATATACAGTAAAATTTTAAAATCTCAAATATTTTTAAGACCTTAATCTATCGATAAAACAAAAAAAATGAAATTTTAAATTTTCTGTTGTTTTAAAACCTAGAATAACTACAATTAAAAAAAAATAAATGGGACACTACCTTAAGTATTTTTAAAAATATAAACTGTCTTATCTCTATCTAACTGTCTTATAATTAGTTACAATATTACAAGCAATTACAGAATTTTAATGCTTTCATAATATACTTCCTTATAGAACAGGAAAATGCAATTTAGTCAGTCACAATATAGAATAACAAGTAAATTCTCCAGTAAGGAATAAAAACGAATTAATGAAGTTAATTAATAATATACATTTTATATTGGTAAGAAATAAAAGAATAAAACAGTATAAGTAAGGTGACTGTATAACACAGAAATATAATTACCTGCCTTCTTTAAGAAATCTTGATGAATATTAGTTTTTGGGGAGCTTTTCTTTTTCAAAGTAGTTCGTGATATGGATTGACGCCTCAGTGAATGTGGAAGTAAAACTGTAAAAAATTCTTTTCAAAACAAACATTTTTTGCAATTGCAAGCTTATCAAAAGATAGTTTTACAATTTGACTGAAATAAATTTCATAAAAAATCAATAAATTCATTATGTTGTTTAAATCAAGTTGGTATATTTGAAATTAAAAAAATTAAAGGAAGTAAAATAATTTTTACTTACAGGACTTTCTACATGCAGAAAATGACCTTTTATATGGTTTTTGCATATTTTGCAATTGTAGTCTTTTCTGTAAAGTAAACAGCATCAGTAAAAAGATGTATAAAATTCATCTAGCAAAATTATCTAAAAAATCTATTAAAAAAACTTAATTTTTAGTTATATTATTATTTTGAAATGAAAGACATAATTTTAATTAAAACATCATGAAAAAAAGACATTCACGCATAAAGTTTTTAAATTTGTATAAAATTTTAAATAAATTAAAAACCTATACCTGTAATTTATTTTGTAAGCTTATCTTGATCATGGCATAGTAAATAAAGATGCAGTATAAACTATACACACACATTCCTTTCTATTATTCATTCAATTTTATTAAATTTCATTCAAAACTCTCCCTCTTTCATATTTCTATATAACTATTCATTAAATTGCTTCTACCTTAATTTCTGGAGAGAAACACCACATCAGCTTAAAAGCCACTCTAAGTTACAATAAACTTGACATAGCTGTCACAGTCACAAAATCTTGACATATGTCATGATATAAGGCATACCAATTAAGAAAAATGCATGAAATTGAACCATAACTCACAAATATAGGTGAGAAATGTTGAAAATATACTTACATTCACAAATTTACACATATTTACCCACTAAATAACTCCAAATGTGTTATACTCATGCTATGTTATAAAAATAGCACAACAATGAGATACTCATGAGTTACATTTAATGACAGACAAAAATTTTTAATATTTTACTGTTGCTTGCCAAATTAAATATACCTAAATGTACATCATATGAAGCCATCAAAATCTGATTCTTCATTATATGAATTAAAAAGAATCAGCATATCCTGATCTAAATAGTTCAAGTCTGACAGATTATCACATTCCTCTGTTTAAATAGTCTCTTTATCTGGGGATAAAATTTTAGCTTCTTTGAATCCCGATATTATTAATCATATTTTCAGTCATTTCCATGCACTTCCTACCTATTTTGCAACTTTACACATATAGTCCAAATATTGTCATTCCCTTTTCTTGTTACTCTTTTATCCACTATACAAGGTCATCTTCTAGATTTGGCCATCTTATAATAAAATTTCTTTTTTTTTTATGGCTCATTTCTGTTGAGGTATATTTTCTTTTTCAGTTCTCCAACACTGAATGCATTGCTCATCCACTTCAAATTCTTCGGCTGCTGCTCTTCTCCCGATTTGTTTAGCACAGGAAATTACATAAGTTTTAAACTAGTATTATAGTTTCTATGCTGTTTAAGGGCAACTTTTAAAAATGTTTTTCTGCAATCTTACTTAAAAACTACCCAACAAGTACTTGTGCCAAAGTTGTCAGGATCCAAAGATGGCAGAATGCTAAGAAGAGTCAATTCATGCTGAAGGGGAAAAAAGAAGAAATATGTCAAATATCTTTACTGCAACACAGTTGCAATTCGTTTTGGAAAGAACAACATTAGATTTACAATAAAATGGGGAGGGGAGATGAATAAACATATAGTCAAAATATTGTCATTCCCTTTCCTTGTTACTCCTTTATCCACTATGGCATACAGAAGATTCATAAAGGAGCTGAGAACAGAGACTATTCACACTGATATGAATGCTAATTTAAATGAAGGAAGAATATAACTGTTCCAAGATCTAATTTTTGGTGAATGAAGAATATATGTCCGTTCAAGGGAAACAACATAAGCACAATAAAGTTTGCAGAAACAACTAGGTGGCCTTCTATCAAGAAGATTCAAGCTATTTACAATGCCACCTTACAGAAATTTTTTTTAAAGGTACATAAGTGCCACATTCATTAAAATACCACACCTGATGAAAGTTTTAAACATGCTAATGCCATAGAAATTAAGATAGTTCGAAAGAGATACATTTTATATCTACTTAAAATAATGCTTTTAATTAGTGACATAATAAATTAAGCTTATCATACATTACAGTTTTACTTACTATAGAAGAAGCTCGAGGTTTAATGGAGCTATCTTTCTCAAGAAGAAATTTGACTTTTTCCTTCATATTTCTTTCATATAATTTCTCAACCTCCTAATATACAAAGAGAACTTTGCAAAAGTATATTTAAAAAAAAATCATTTATATTTATGAAATAATTACAAAAATATGTAGTTCATATGTGTAAAACACATACATATAGGGTACCTACAGTTCTCTCCTTTTGAATGCTGATACCTATATTCATAAAAATAATGTGTCATCATAATAAAGTGGCCATGCACTATTTGATGAAACCACTTTCAATGCACCCAAGCAGTAAAAGCATTCCAATCTTAAAAACTGCAGAAGATACATAATAATGGTCATATACTAAGTTTCAAAACCACATCAAATTCCATGAATGCTTTGAAATTACAAATACTTTGATTAGAAACATATAACACTCCTTTCTTTGTCCCCCATTTCTAACTATTATAAGGTGTGGATAGTAAATAATGAGACTGATGCAGCTACAGAAAAAGAAAGCATGCGCAAAACACCAGCGAACAACAGCTGTTTCAAGTGAAGCCTTTCCTTTCGAATGCAGTATCTCTTGCTTCTGTAAACAAATCTGTATAGCCATAGCCTAAGTTAGCATCAAAGTTATTTTTTTATTCACTGGAAATATGACAGGTGTAATAATAGAGCAACAAATTGTTTTGAAATTACATATGAAACTTGGAAAAATTGCTATTGAAACTTATAATTTATTGAAAGAAGTGTATGGCAAATGAATGTTTATCACATGCACAAGTTTTTGAGCAGTTTGAGCATTTTCAAGATGGCTGAGAAGATGATTCACATCTGGGTCCCCTTTCCATGTCAAAAATGAATGACAATATCGAAATTCTTATGTTTGAACAAGAAGCTTGCAAAAATGTTTGTACTGAAACTTTGAACATTATTGAAAATGACCCAAACTTATTGGAAAGGAAAGGAAAGTAATATGTGACATATCATGGTTTTTTTACTAACGATCCTGAATTGAAGCATCAATCCATGCACTGGAAGAGCCCATCTTCACCAAGAGCCAAAAAAGCTTGAATGACCAAATCAAAATTCAAAGCAATGATGATTATTTTTCTCCAATATCCATGGGATTCTGCAACTTCAAGGGGTTCCTGAAGATCAAACTATTAATCATCATTGCTGCCTACATGTTCTTGCTGATCTATGTGAAAGAGCAAGGGGAAAAAAGACCCAAATTGTAGAAGGACAGGTCATTCTATATTGCCAGTGGAGAGGTTTTTAGGCTAAGTACAACATCCCAGAGTTAGACAATCCACCTTATTTGCTGCATCTTGTGCTATGTGACTTCTATCTGTTTCTAAGGAGAAATCTGCATTAAAAGGAACCAGATTTAAATCCATTGAATATGTGAAAGAGAAAGTGCCACACATCCTGAAGGAGCTGACAGAAGATTTCCTGCAATGTTTTGAACAATGGAAAACTCACGTGGAGAATAGTAGGGATAGAGAAGGGGTGTATATTGAAGGTGATAATAAGTAAATATGTATGAAATCAAAATAAAATGTTTTACAGTGTCAGTCTTATTGTTTAATAGCCAAACCTTGTACATCAAGAAACCTAGCAGACATTATACAACTGTCCTACCTTACTGTTTCTAGTTCAAAATCTTGCTTTCTAGCATTGTGACAACTTTCACTATACAAGAACTATATCTTGCAATGCATATCACTTAAATATTTTTCCAAGGTAGCAAGATTTGACTTATAACAATGAAAATCTCTTTTATATCTACTAAAAAGGCAACTGAAACCAAACAGCAAAACTATCACTTCTCTAGTGCATTTTTTGATTTAATAGGGTTGAATGTCACATACAAACAAACAAGTACTCTTTTGACACTGTTTTGCAAATTTCTAATTAACTATTTTAATGTATCGCTTACAGTGTTTGAAATCAGAACACTAAACTTTGACTTTGCCATGGAGTGTGTGTGGGGGGGGGTTATATTTATCATATAGAACAAAGCCTTTTCATAGCTTAAAGTATATATATCCAGATATCACTTTTATGACTATAGCTGTTAAGTGTTCTAAATTTAATGGACTTAGAGAGAAATTTTAGTGGAAGACTTATAAATAAAGTAGTTAATAAAGTTCAATGTAATTCTGGTAAAACTAGTTAGATCTATTTTTTTTTTTAAATTTCAATAATTATGAAAACAATAATTTGCAACATTTTAAAAAAGCTAACATTAAAATATTTAAGCAAATGATACATTATTTGTAGTAGTGAAATAAGATTAATTGAAAAGGTAAAACAAAGAGCTTGTATTGTAACAAATATATATATATAAAACTTATTTACGAAATATTAACTCTAAATTTATCTTGTGCAAGAAAATAAAAAGTATAACTAACATGAATGGAAACAGGCAGGAGGGGAAATTAGCTGAATTACAAAGGCATATTTAAAATGTTGATATGTATATTAAAAATGTACTATGATATGCCAAAAGACTAATAAAAATGAAAAATATGAAACTTTATTAAAGATACAAAAACTCTATTAAAAAGTCACATGACTGAAAAATTACTGAGAACTGGGTCAATTACCAAAAAACTAGTCACTTATATCTAATACAAAGATAAGCCAAAATAACTGCTTAATATATCTAAAAACAATTAAAAAAAATCAAAAAACTCACCAAATAAATACTAAATGAAATAAAATATTTTAAACATTTATTTATAAATTAATTAGAAAAAAAATATTATAAAACAACTATGAAATTATTTTTTGGAGGACATTTCAGAAAAAAAAAAAGGAAGAAAAGAATATACATTCATAAGAATTATTTTCACAAGATAAATAAAAATAGGTAACATAATGCCATTCCCCCTCCCTAACTTCGTCGTGTATATATATATATATATATATATATATACGACTTTCATAAAATTGGTGAATTTGATTTTAATTTTGATCACCAACACAACTGCTTAAAAAAACTTCTTAAATTATTAGGTAATCTGTTTCTAGCTAGAAAACGTCTTTACGTGAAATTTAAAAGAATAGTAACTAAGATGTAAATCTGTTTTGAAAAAAATGAGCAATAGATTCCCTAAAATATAGATTAGATATAGTGTGTAATATTTGAGGAACATTGGAAGAATCTTTTCAAAGCCTGTCTCTAATCTAATATTCAATAACAATTAAAAACATATTGAAATAAAAAGTCTAAACCTTAAGCAAATAGATTTTTAAATATATTTTTATTTCACATTTGGTACATTTGTAATTATTAACAGGTACTTCAGAAAGCATTCCAGTCCCTATATTTAAAGTACTCAATCTTAATGTATAAAACATAAGGATATTTATACACATATGCATGTACATACATTCAAGGGCAATTAAAAAAGTATTCATGACAGGAATGGGATAACTCATTACAGTATTATCCATTGATCATTTTTATTTTTCCTAAGAAGTCAGTGAGTATGATGTCCATCCCATCCTAAAAAAATATTGTCATAACTTTTCCATCTTCACCTGCATTGGAACAGATTCACTGGTAACAATCCATAATTTTTCTACAGTTCCTTGGTTTATAGTGTATAATTTTTATTTGGCAGCTACATCTGCTACCAAATCAAAAGTAACCAGTGAATCAATGTAAATTTTATTTTGGTGCCATCTAACTGAAGCCATCAAGATGACAGCATTCAGTAGTAACACCAAATTGCCTAACCAACACCATCTATCATCAAAAACAGGCATTTTTAGAGCCACTCTGTATATGTGTGTGCATATATAAAAATATTACAAAATACAAGTACAAAAGAAATATATTTAAAGAATAGCACAAATATATTATTTATACCTGTTCCTTTCTAACAGATGAAATAGCTTCCCTCTTACCAGGAAGTTCAGAACTAATTCTTTTATTACCTTGACTCGTAGAAGGCATTTTATTAGATTCAGTTGAATATCTAAAATCAGAAATTGAAAAAAAAAAAAATTCAATTTTATTAAAGCTAAAATTATAACATATAAAAGTAAAATTGATTTCTTTTTTTTTTTCAATTTGAATTCTAAAAAAATTTGCCATTAAATGTTTATTTTTTAAATTGTTTCATTCGACTTAAAAAATTATGAAAGAATTACCTCTTTAGCAAAAAAATTACTATTTCTCAAAGATAATTTTGTTTGATAAAAAAGAGTGTAGCAGCTTCCCTTCTCATTATTAAACTCCCTAGACATTTTTGAAGTTTAATTGACTAGTCAGTAAGTTCATAATACAACTGAATAGACAACAGGAAAAAAACCCAGTTTATTATCTTTTTAGAATATGTAAGGTCGCTCTCTCTTTCTCTCACTCAAATTCTTCTTAATTTACTTCAATTCTTGTTTATAATTAACAATAAAGTCTCAACTTACCAGATGCACTCATAACAAATGAGACACTTCTTGAATACTGCAGATTCAACTCCTATTACTCTAACCAGGAGTTTCTTTTATATTAATCAATTTTATTACAAACATTTAATAACAATAATACCTTCCAATTTACAAACATCTATCAGCCTGGCATTATCATGTTTCACCCTTTTCATTCCTTTCAATTCTATTTCACTTACAATATTACAATTCCTAATTTAATACACTACACTTCTTATCTTTATCTAATTTATGAAATTGTAATTTTATGCAATTTAAATAAAAAAAAAATGGCCCAAAAGTAGCAGAAGAGGAAACCGTGAATAGTCCATCATCATAAAAATAAAAATTTTAATTTCTATTTAAGATGGAGAAAGATTGGTTTTATTAACATCACACTAATTTATGCTGCAGAAAGTTTCACATATTTTAAAAAATACAGAGACATTTAAACTGATAAAATACTGAACAAAACAAAAAAATACAAATATGAACATACACAGCTTGTTCATACATATTACAGAAAATACATTTACATATAATTATTTTATTTACATTAAATGAACCAAGATTAAAATTCATATTAATAGTTTAAAAGCAAGTGCTCTATATACAACTGAAAATATTTATAATATATATTAATTTAGTTTAAAAGAAAAATTAACAATAGTTGTACATGTTTTAAGAACTTCAAATACATAAAAATCTGAAATACAAATATGTAGGAACTAAATGACTTTATATTCTAACAAATGAGCAAATTTTATTATTTTAAATTAAATTTATTGAAATAAACCTTACTTATCCATAGTAGTTGCTTTTTCAATCTGAAAATGAAGTTTTTTTTCAGAACTGGAATTCTTAGATGATGTTCGAATAGTAAGTTGCTTCTGATCAGATTTAGAAAAAATAGCATGGTCAACTTCCTATATAAGATGGTTAATATTTATTTTTATAATTTTTAACAAGTTGTTTAAAAGAAGTTAAGAAATAAATACAAATTTAGATAAAAATAAGTATCTATTAAGTCAAAACTTAACAGTATTGATTCAATACACATTATTTATAATCACAAACAATATAAAAATATTTCTTTAAATTTTTAAATATTCATAAAATTAAATAATTGAAGGATTTGTTTTATTTTAATACAAAAGAGACAATTTTTTACTGTAATAATATATAATAATACACATGATACTTTTTGAATTTGAGAATATTGAAATTTTTATAACATAATTATAGAGGAGAACATTGATATTAGAACATTTCATTAAACACTAACCTCGCTTAGTGAACTTTTTTCACAAGAAACTGTTAAATAATCATTTCTTCTTAATTTAGAAGGAGGAGATGTATTTGAACTACTGAAAGCATATTCAGATGTAATAATTTTCTCCTGAGAAAAGTGACGACTGATACCTGTTAGAAACAAATTCTTAGTCAAATTACATTTATATGAATGCATACAAATATGAGTATAAAGAGATTCAGATAAAATTTTAAGTTTCATAATATTTTTCCATACATAGAAAAATTTCACAATATTAGAGAATAAAGTATAGATCATTCAGGTAGACGAATCTCGGCTTTGCTTTCTCAATAAGCAAAAAAAAATTTTTATAAAGAATACATTTTTAGGATTGTGGAATCTTGGCAATTGACATTTTTCCTGAAACAATTTATAAAGAATGACAGGTTGTTTTCAAACCAAAAATAAATAGTCTGTAATAAAACTAATGCATTTATAAATAATAGAAAAATTAAAATAATTTAGCGGAAGCTATTTTGAAATAATCACATATAATTATTCAAATGATCTAAATAAGATTTTCAGATGAATGAAAAAACTCTAATAAAAATAACGTACAAAACTCTTTTTAAGTTTTTTATCAACTAATAGAACAACATTTTAAAAATTGACTCATCGAAAACAATGTTGCCACACACACACTAAAATAAAAACTTAAACAAAAACCAAACTATATGAAAATCGTTTGCGATATGATACATACTCCCACCTTGCAAAGTGAAAGGTTACAACAGAACTTTGCAACTAAATTCTAAAATAAATCGAATTTCAAATATGCAATACAGATATAAAACATTAAGTTTCTCTTGCAGTTTGTAAAAATCAAAAAATATGTTCATGAGTTCACAAGTCTAATTTGCGAGGAATTCTTACAGTTCTTCCCAATCTAGTTTTTGTATGGTGTATCACCTTAGAATTATCAGTGTCCTCAACAGGAGAGTCTGGAATATCCTTAGTAGGTAAGTCAGGAGTATTCTCAGCAAGTTTTCCGATTTCTCCTGAAGCTTTCAAAACATCAATCTCACTTTTAGCAGACATTTCCAAAGGATAAAGTCTTTGGAAAGGGCGTATCTTCTCACCGTTAGAGGTTTTAATTCTTGCAACTCTATGAACACCATCTCTTCCAGGATAAACTTCCAAGAGGCCAGTCAATGCGGCGGACATTGTCATGCCCAATCAGCACAACATCTCCCACCTCTAAAACACCACTTTTCCTTATCCCCTTGTGTACTAGAAGAGCAAAATATTCATTTCTAAACCTTTGTCTAAGATCTTCACGTAATTTCTGCAAATATTTGATGCGTTTTATCAACGAAGTTCAATCCACTTTATCTAGATAAGGAGTTTCATTGTTGCTGTTTCAGTGAATAAACATTGCTGGGGTCAAAGGTATTAATTCATTTGGATTATCTTGTATGTAAAGCAATGGCCTAGCATTGATTATTGACTCATTGTCACACAAAATAGTTAAGAGCTCTTCATAATTTAAAATAGACTTCCCCAAAACTCGTCGAAGTAGCTCTTTCAGCATTCTTACAATACGCTCCCACCATCCACCCCACCATGTCACTGTGGGTGGTATAAATTTCCAAGTGATTTTCTGAGAAGTTGAATATACAGCAATTTTACTCCAATCTAATGCTCTCAAGGCATTATTTGCTCCAACAAAGTTCGTACCATTGTCACTATAAATTAATGAAATCCTGCCTCTTCTGGCAATGAATCGTCTTAAGGCTTGAATGAAAGTATCTGTAGTGAGAGACTGGACTAATTCAAAATGAACTGCTCTGTAGACAGCACAAGTAAATAAAACAACCCATGCCTTTTCTTTCGACTTAAGGTAAAGAGGACCGGCATAATCTATACCCGTTACCTCAAATATTTTTGTCTGAGTAACTCGCTCTCTAGGCAGTGGTGCGAAAGGTACCTCAACATGTTTAGCTTTATAATGCTTGCACGTCACACATTCATTAAGAACCTGCTTGACTAACTTTTTAGCTTTAATTATCCAAAAATTTTCTCTAAGCCTGGCAAGTAGTATATAAGAACCTGCATGCATTGCATTTTTATGTTCTTCTTGAATTAACTTCACTACAACATCATTGGCAGGCAATAGAACTTGGGTTTAAAATCCTCCTTCTCATCACTGTCCACTAATTTGGTTCTTATTCTGAGAAGTCCTTCATCTTTAAAGGCTTGCATTTTAGCAAGAAATTTCTCATCTTGAAAAGACCTAAACTGCATGGACTTAAAAACCAAATTTTCTGCTTTCTTAAACTCTTCATAGACTAAATTACCTCTTAACTTGTTTACATTTGAAATGTTATGAATAAACCGAAGAATCCATGCTACTACTCTGACGTTTCTACTGTAAGTGGAAAAATAATCGCTCATAATATCTGCTGTTTGAATATTTACCATACAGGATACTACAGTTCTTTTTCTCTCTTTGTTCACTTCTTCATCATTAACATCTAATACTGCATCGTTACTTGGCCATTCATTAGGCAAAAGATACAACCAGTTGGGACCTTCCCACCATTTTGAACTGTAAAGTTGCTTCGCTGAACACCCTCTGCTAGGACGATCTGCAGAATTCAAAGATCCAGGTACATGTCTCCAGGATTTGACTGAGGTCAGCTGTCAAATTTCTTGAATACGATTATGAACAAATATACTCCAAGATTCTTCTTCTTTACTGAACCACAAAAATCGTAGGAAATTTCTGTCCTTTTTACAGATGCTTATCTGCAGGAAGGCTTTTCTTATATCAGCTGTTATGCCATATTTATACATTCGAAACCTTGTTATTATAGAAGGGATTAATTCAATCAAATTTAATCCCTTTTCCACACAATCATTCAGACTGACTGTTCCTTTTCGTTTAGACGAAGCGTTAAAGACAGGTCTAATCTTTGTAGTGCTGTTTTCCTTTACTACATGTCAATGGGGCAAGTAGTGACAAGGAGACTTGATTTCTTCTTTAGGAACCTCTTCAATTATGCCTTTGTGTTCCCATTCCTTAAAGATCTTGCCGTATTCTTTAAATAAATTTTTCTGTTTGAGATTATGGGCTGTCATTTGCAACCCTTTTCTTGCCAAATCAAAATTATCTGGCAAAGGCAAATGTCCATCAAGCCACGGTAGGCAGACAAGAAATCGTCCATCTTCATCGGCCGAGACAGTCCTTAAAAAATGTTCTATCGAAGCATTATGACATTCCTCATTAGTTTTTTGTTCTGAAGGATCAAGAATCCCTAAGGCATCTAATCTCCATAACTGAGAGATATCCATCTCTTTTACAAAAAGGGAGGTTATCAGCATAGCACTATGTGAAGATATATCACTCTCAGGAACTTTATCTGATAGTGTCCAACCCAGCAATATTTCCATGGCAATTAGCCCACAGGATAAAACTTTAAGCTGGCCAGTCATGAGCTTCCCGATTACATCAGATCCAAGAAGCACTTGAACAGGTTGTGCTTCCTCACCTACATCCGACAACCTAATCTTCATTTCCTGAAGCTCTATAATCCATGAACCTGGACTAACAGATGCAATGTTATCGCATATAGATATCTGGTCCAATGCTTCCATGTTGCAAGTGATATTATTCTCGGGGTTTCGTAATTTGATTCTATAATAAGTGTGTTCATATTTTTCTGATTCAACACCACCAAACAAGGAGTGCTTGAGGATTTCCTTTTTGATTGGATTGTATCCCATTTGTTCAACTAGATTTTTCAGAACGTATGTCTTTTGTGAGCCAGAATCTAGTATTGCTCTAACCGAGACTTCTTTACTTCTGCATACCATTTTTAATTTCAAAGTTTGAAGGAAAACCCTAGGGTTGGAAGTGTTGTTAGACATGTTGATTTCAAGATTTGAACTTCTACTCTCGTTCTTGTCTGGTTCTTTATTTATAGCCGCCAGATTTTCACACATAAGAGGAACATGTTTCTTTCCACACGCTATACACTTTAAAAATGCTTTGTAAGAATGAGCTGCATGGTTTGGCTTTAAACAAGCATAACAGCATTGTTTGTCTCTTAAAATATTTTGCCTCTCTGACAAACTCATCTTCTGAGCAGAAAAACAGTCCGAGCTCAAGTGTTTCCCAGAACAGAAAACACATTCTTTCTTCACATCTTCTGAAGTTGTAGTCAATAAATTGGCAACTGTTGGTATTCTTTTATTTTTGGGAAAATCTCTTACCTTTTTCTTAAGTGATTGTCGATCTTCATCTGCACACAAACCAAAACCAGCCATAGCCAAATTTATTCTCTCTTCCCCTTCAGTTTCTGCTTTAAGGAATGTCATCAAATTGGTTAGTCGTTCTTTAGCATCAGTTGAGGCTGCTGAAGAAGTGCTTCTATTCCACGCCTTTAAGAAATCTTCTTGAAAACAAGATTCAAACATAGAATAAAGAATTGAAGCGCACTTGTCAGTAGTCACTCCTAAAGCTCTTAGATATGACCCAAGTTTATCATAGAGAGAAGTCATCAAAATTTTCTCATGTTTCTGAACCAAGATTATCAATTTTAATAACTCTCTTACATAAACTTCTACTAATAATTCATCTCTACCAAATCGTGTTTTTAAACAATCCACTGCTTTTGAATAATTTGCTGCTGTGGCCGGAAAGCTTTCTACTACTTCTCTGGCTCTCGAGCCACTTACAGTCGCTTGAACAAGGTACTGAAATTTATTCTCTGGCGTGATTTCGTCATCATTATGAATATGTTGAAATTGGCTCCAAAATTGTAGCCAATCCTTAATATCGCCATTAAACTGTCTAAATTCCAATTTTGGCAGATTTATAAACTTTAAACAAATAGGATTTAATACAATTTGTGAATTCTTTTCTTTCAATATGTTGTGAAGCTGCTACGATAATTGATTGTAGAATTGAAAAATAAAAATTAATGAATTAATAATTTTAGAAAACAGATTGGAATATATAAAGTGGTGACCAAAACTGCGGACACTTTTGGAAATTTTTATGTTTTTGAACTTTGTATGCATAAAGAAAATGTTACGTTTCACAAACTGCGAAGTCGTATATATCATTTTGAAGAGAATTTAATACTGAATTCAATAAAAAAAAAAAATTCAAATATTTGCAATACAAAAGTAAGCTGCAATAATTATCGATATACATTAGATCTGTTGATTGTAGAGTTATCAGCACTGAGTTGGGTAGCCTCTATTTTTTTTTACAGCTTCACATCAATGTTTCATTGAGCTTGTTGTCATATTGCGGTAATCTCTTGGAATTACGTGTTGCCGATATGACGTCATCCCACGCATCTGGCAATGGAATCGAGAATTTGCATTCAACGGTATTTTTCAGTTACGTCATATAAAGTTATTTTTCATTGGATGTTGATTCTTAACTGTCGAGGTGACGGTGTCGAATGCAGATTCCGGATACACATATAAGGAGATGTTAGTGTATTGAGATCTTTGATGGTGGAATGAGATCTTAGATGCTGGAAGAGATCTCAGATGGCTGTATGACATTTTATGATGGTGAATGAGACTTTGGCTGTGTTGATAGTTTTAAACTCTTCCTTTGTTATTACATGATGCCAGGACTTCCCCTTTTTCTTTGCAATACTAAGTATAATTACGTGTGAAATTTAAAAAGTGTACACATGAGAAGTTAGTTCTCCTGTCTTCTGCAATATAAAAGTTAGCACGGTAATCAAGCGCACCACCACGCTCCTTCTACGTAGATGTTTTGAGAGGCGCGGATTCTCGAATATATATTAATACCGACAACATGTATCTCGATGCCTCCTCCTGCTCTGTTATACTTCGAAATATCAAAAAAAGAATAAGCTTGAGAGCTGTTGCCTGCTGTCTCGACCATTCTTACTAAATAAGTTAAGCACGTTGGGATGTATTTCGGAAGAAATCAAGCATATCATATATATGTGTGTGTGTACAGTTGTGGCCAAAATTGTGAACACTTTTTGATTTCTTATGTTTTTTAACTTTGTATGCTTATAGAAAATGTGACGTTTCACAAAATACAAGGTCATTTATATCATTTTAAAGAGAATTTAATACTGAATTCCATACAAAAAAACCAAATTCAAATATTTACAACACAAAAATGTTAAGCTGCATTTTTTACCAATATACATTACATACTGATGATTGCAGTGAGTTATCAGTACTTGGTAGGGTAGTCTTTATTATTTTTATTTTTTATTACAGCTTCACATCGATGTTTCGTTGAGCTGACAAGTTTTAAGCTCTTCCTTCATTATTACATGATGCCAGGAAACAACTATAACTTCAATTAGTTCTCTTTTATTTGATGGGCGCCTCATTCAGACAAGAGGTTTCAAACGGTGCTATAAGTTTTCGATAGGAGAGAGGTCAGGATTGTTTCTTGGCCAGGACAACAATTCAATGCTTACTCTTTCACGAAATCCCTTTTTCAATAATTTTTCTGAGTGACAGGGAGCAAAATACTGCAGAAAAAGAAATGAAGCATTGTTGGGAAAGAGATCCCTGATGGAAAATGGAAGTTTTGGTTCTAGAATAGTATCAATAAATTTTCTGGAATTCAGTGTCCCATCGATAACATGAAGATGACCAGTACTATCTGTTGACATGCATGACCAAATCATAACACAAAGTAGGTTCTTCACAGTTGCCTGAATGCAGTCCGGATGCAACTTTTCTCTTATTCTACTTCTTACATATTTTCACCCGCCACTACTAAATAAGGATATCTTAGTTTCATCGCTGCATACAACCTGTGACTGCTAATCATTTGTCCAATTAATGTGTTCCTTTGCCCACTGTAACCATTTTTTGCGCTGCAGTAAATTTAAATAAGGCTTTTTTCGTGGAAGTCTACCTCTTAGTCTAACATCTGTTAAATCTTCTCCTGGTTGTTCTTGAACCTACAGAAACACCAGCATCATTCACATCACTACTGATGGCCATTGATGACATTCTTCTATCTTGGAGACGTAGCCGTTTTATTCTTCTGTCAGCAACCGATGTGGTGCACCTTTTTCAGCCTTTTTTTTTTTATTATTGAATTTGTCTCTTGATATAGTTAAGCAAAAATTTCAGACTCCAGATGTAGTCACTGAATATCTCACCTGTCTTGCAATTTCAGCATGGGAAAGACCACTTTTTTGTAATACAATAATTTTACATTTCTATCTAGGTGTCCAAACTACTCTTTTATTTTATGTCATTGCTTCTTGACTAATAATAGCCCTCATGCTGCTTCTAGTGCGACGTTAATAAAACCAACCAAAACCAAAGTTTCTTGACTAAATATTAATATTTTTTAAAAATTAAACTGATTGAATGAATCAAAACTACTTTAAGTTAAATTTAAAAATAAATGAAGAAAATAAAAGTAAATAAGTTTTTTAAAACAGTTTGAACCAACCATTACTAGAATCATGTCTTGAAACATTTCGAGACTGCCAAACTTTAAGTAATTTTGGTTCAGTAAAGCCTGAAACAGATTCGGATGTATTTCCTTCATGTTTTTCATCCTAATTTGACAGACAAGAATAAAAATAATTACATATTATCAATATTTACAAAAATTTTTTTAATTCATTTCAATTAAGATTAAAAGCATTTAGTAAGGAAATAAATAAGTGTACATTTCTTATTTGTCATTCAACAGTTCCCATCAAAAAAAATTTAAAAAAAGTTTCACTAAAAATTGCCAACAATTTATTTGATATACAGAAAAGACATCAACATTTTAATAATTAAAGAAAATATGATCTTTTAGTTTAAAATGTTTTATATCAGAGAGCTTCGAAATATAATTGGATATATCTTTATAAATTGCACAATAAGATTTAGTATTAATAAATATAAAAGCATATTTCCAGAACTTATAAGCATGATAAATAGGTAAGGATTAATTAAAAACATTTTTATGAAAGCTATTTTAATTTATTAATTCAAGTATAGTTTTAAAAAACTAACTTCTACTTGTTACTGCACATATTTCTTATAATTAATATTATTATTAGTGACGAACAAAAATTTATATTCATGAAAGCCATGATTTGCAATTAGTAGATTTATGCCATATAAAATTTCGAAGAAAAATTAGATTTCTGAATTAAAATTATTTTATTACATGAATAAGGTAGTATGAATAATAATAATAATAAAAATATTAAACCTTTGAAACAGCAGAGCTAGAAAAAGAATCAACACGAGTTTTTGATTTTCGTTTTGAAGCAATTTTTTTCTTTTTAGTTATTTTTCTTTTCAAAACACCACCTGAAAAAAAAAATTAAAATCCTAAATTACACAAGGAAATATTGATTTTCAAACATTCCAATTTTAAGACTTTAAGCTAATAATGAGAAAGATGCTGATGAAGTTACAGTAACACATTTAAATACATATATATCTATCAAAAACAGTTTTAATAACAGCTCAAGAAATAAAGTTTTTGTTAATATTACAAAAAGAAGAATCAAAATAAATAAATATTAAAATTAAATTAAAAATCATCAGTTGTCAATATAGTTTTTTAAGATGTTCATATAAAAAATCATTTAACATACAGAAATAAATAAGTGGCAGATACAATTTAAAAACTCAAACAATCAATTGTCTTTGTTATCAGAAAATCCCTTCATAGACATTTTTGTTTTAAATAAATAAAGAAGATTCTCAAAAGAGCCCCTTTTAAGATTTAAATTTCCAAACATCCCAACCCAACATTGGAAAGTCATGAGAAAGAATTATTATTTAATTCATTACAATTAATTGGTTGGTTAATTTTTCATTGGAGCAAGGACCATATTTATTCAAGTTGTGTGCTACCAGTATTCAAATAATTTTGTAACAATTGTGATAAATGTATATATGCAATATAGACCTAAGGTAAATGAAGGAAGAAAAAAGTAGATATAGGTTAACAAGGAAAAGGTGGGGGATCAAAAGTAGAGAAAAACCTTTAGAGTAAAACCTGAAGACAAATCATCAGTGTTTACCAATGACAATAAACCCCATGGGAAAAAAGAAAGATATCACTTGACCACCATGTGATAGTAGATTGTTCTGTTAAGGTAAGCCAATGAAAGGCCATTACAACTAGTAATAAATGAAATAATTAAACTTACTTCGATTTTCTTTGTTTCCATTTACAGGTGTATACAATGTTACACCTTCCAAAATTTCTAACAGGTTACATATTGCAACTAAATTACCGGCAACTATATCTTCCCCTACAATATGAGACAAAGAAATTCCCAAAAGATCCAAAGACAAAGTATCTATCACAGCTTGTATATTATGAGCCTCCTCTTCATTGTTTGTGCATAGTAATAGATCTGTAAAGAAAAAAATTTGTTTTCATCAGTCAAGCATCACATAATATAAAGAATATTAATCTTTTTATAAACTATTCAACACATACCTATTAATGTTTAAAGATTCTTGATATGATTTTAAAACACAACAATTCAGATTGAGCAATTAAATCAATTATAAATTTCAAAACTTTTATCTGATTTGATAACATTATATTTTATTTGCAAATTTATGAAGACCATAAGCACAATCCAAACAAATGAAATACTCTTAATATCACAATTCTAATCACAAGTAAATAAAGCTGATAATACTTTATAACTCAAAAGGAATTAAACCGATATTAATGAATTAACTAATTAATTAATATAAATATTAGTTTTAAAAGAAGAATTTTTTCATTGTACATACTTCTTTTGCACACCTGATTTCTTAACACAGAATTAGCCTACATTTCATAAAATTCAGCTAGAAAATTTGTGAGTTATAAGGGGTCCTCTAATGTTAAATGAGTGTCTCAACATTTGTAGACAAAATTTTTTACTCAATACTTTTTAAAGATGTTTGTATCAATTGATAAATGGTTATTTTCCTATTCTAAAAAGATGGAGGGGGAAGGAAATTGAAACAAAAAAAAAACTATGAAATATTAAATTTTATATAAAATATAATTAATAGTTTAATATTAATTTATTCTTAATTATTAAATATTGTTAAATTATAACTGAAAAATATGGCAAATGTTTGGTAGATAAATCATTTGCACAAAATAATCTAGAACAGTGGTTTTCAAAATTTTCACCTAAATGTAACCCCAGGGCCTTCTTCTGATGTATTTCCTAACCATGACTACAAGTTTTAATATACCTCTAAAATACAACACTTCTAAAAAGTAACATTCAAACCTTTCATAGGTTGCTCTTTGCTAAAAGCTTACAATTGTCATTAAAATATTTTGAATCCCATGACATTAATTAAGGTGGAGTTATTGTATGTCTACCAAACTTTTATAACTGGAAAGATCTTAAATTGAAACAGAATTTTCCAGTTTAAGCAAAACTTCTTTTTCCAGTCTAAGCAAAACTCTATTGATTTTTTATTACATTATTGGAAAATCATATGAATGAACACCTTACTGGTGATACCATTTCCATTCTTTTAAATAATGTAACTACAATCAAAATTATGTGGATACACATATCATAACACTGATAGTTAAAAAAAAAAAGAAGAAGAAGAATACCACACATACAGAGAACTTCATGGACTGTACTGACTTTCATGAAAAGTGAGAATTACGCGGTAAAAAGTACTGCACCATCTATCACTGAATTCAGAGTACAACAGAAATGGGGGCATAAATAGTATGAAATAATTGTTTTTATCTCTCTCCCTCTGCTGTTTGCTAAATATCAATTACAAAGGAAAAGTAAATAAGATCCAATCTAGTTTATTAATTACTGACACAGGTTTTATTTCAATTTACATGTACCTGATATTTACTGTATACAAAATTTATATAAAGTAATTTTGTTGGCAAAGGTAGTGACTTTTTGTCTCAAGAAAGACAGTATTTCAGTTGTCTCTTCCATACAAATGAATTTCGAGATTTAATTCAATGATTTGCAAAATTATCAAGTTATAGTTTTGGATGACACTTAATTTTTGGAAAATTTTACATTAATGATCTTTTTTTTTTCATCAAGAAAACCCAAGAATTTTTTTTTTTTGTATATTCCTAGAGGTTTGTGCATCATAGTTTGCAAATCATTGAACCAGTACATGTTTTCCTAATAGTTTTTCATATATATCTGGAACCAATTATTGGATTCATATGAAATTAAGAATACAGGCTAATCAGAACATTTTGTTTGATTCTTAAAAAAAAAATTGGATTCTATAATGGAAAGATTCTTTTTAAATGCTAATTAATTAACTAATTAGTATAACTTCAATCCCATGACAGTAGTTCCTCTTGAGCTATTAGCAGAGACATCTACTTTATCCATCTGCAATGTGAACTGTAAAAACAGTAAAATAAAAAGTGCCTTTTTCTCCTTCATTTTGACAACTATATACGTGCTATTCAGTTGTAAAAAAATACAAGATTCCCCCCCCCCAAAAAAAAATGAATAAACATTAATATTACTTTCATGGTTCTTTCTAGAACTGGAAAAAGGAGCAGCACACAGATATTGGGAAAAAAAGGAGGAAGGGTAGTTTTACAGAATGAAACCCAAGAGGGGAGTACATTAACATCATTTTCCAGACTGCAACAGAGATACAGTTTATGATAAAAAGTCAAATCTGGCTATGCTGTGACAAATATTTGTTTAAGCTGTAATCTAGACAGAAAAAAAAAGGTAAAAACTGGTTGACAAGGAAAGTTAACTATGGTGAAGGATTAATATGGTATCCCAGGGATGTGTCACTTGTGCTTACCAATGACAGTAAACCAATGAGATCACTAGGGTATACCATATGGACATAATTTTCATACTTGTTTAAAGTAGGAAGTCCCTGATAGATTGCAACACTAGGATTCAATAATTACAAAAACCAATTTCTTCCCTTTTACGTATAAATTTAAATTCGTTTTCTTGCTTCTATATTGTGTTTATATCTTTATATTTTAAATTTAAAGTTATCTCCACTTTCAATTACTTTGTTTTCATGTCAATTCATCAATTCTTTAGTCATTTCATATTAATTGTATGATTTCTGTTTCTTTAAACAAAGAATAATCTTATAATTTAAATAGCATTTGCTAAAAATAAAGTATACTTATTGACTCTTAACTCAGTAGAGCATAATTTTATTAATTAAACTCCTTAAAAAATTTTAACAGTCAATGCCAATTTATTTTTATAATGGTAACATTAATATTGGTTCTGAGCAAACAAGTGAAATTAACTATAGTGAGTTATGAATGCAAAGAAATTTGGCCTATTTGATAAATTAAATGTGTTCACACACAAACAAAAGAATAGACAGAAAGTATTTTTATACTCCTGACAATATACACTAATTATGTATCAAAAGTGTTACAAAATAATACAGATGTTGAAGCTCTAAAGGATGTTTCTAAGATTACTGAACAAATGTATTAAAACTATTAACTAGAAAAAGTAATTTTTATTAATATGCCAAATTATTTTTTTTTTTTTGAAAAAATATTACATTAATAAAAGACCAACCTGGAATTGAGCATTGAGTAATATTTTCAAAAAGCCATATTATTAAATCACTGTTGATATGTCTAATACTCTGTACTCGAGGATAAGGGCGTTTGCAAAGTCTGATCAAACGATTAGCCAAATCAAGACATTCTGAAAGAAAATTAATGAAAAAACATTAAGACATATTAATAAACAACTTTCAAGCATATTAATGTATACCTAATTAATCAATATAGCATTGAGGCATTATATTGAATCTAAACAAAATTTAACAGAGCCATTTTTCAAAATTTTTAAACGATTCCAGATTTTTGATCTTCTTTTTAGTATAGTATATTCACATATATAAGTTAATTTTGTGTGCTACCAAATCAGAATCTCATGATAAGCAAAACAAGAAAAGAATTTTTAAGAAACTTAATGAATTCTTTACTTAATCTTTTTAATGCTAAAGTATTTAATCATTAAATTTAGAGAATCTGCATTTTTTTCTAAATTAATATTTCCCTTTCAATATATATATAATTTGGCTAAAGAGCAGATAAGATAGTATTTCTTCCACTTATATGCTTTTTTGAAATTCAAATGACCCAAACCAATTTTTTATTGGTTCTAGTCCCTTTATTATATCAAGTAATTAAACAAACTATTCTCAGTTAACTTTCAATTCATTTTTTTTTTCTTCTATTAGTTCATTTACAGAAATTTAGTCCATTCATTTTAGTTCATCACAAGTTCTATGTTAAGAGAGTCACTCGTTTCATTTGAGCACTAATATATTAATTCATCTACGTTTTTTACAATATATTTGAAATTTTCAAACAAAGATCATTCAACTTAAGATAACATTGCCATTGTTTTCCACTTATATGAATACTGAGCAATTTTAGAATTATAATTTTTATCAGAAAAATCAAAATTTAAAAAAAAAAAATTTCATTGAAAATAGCCTTTGAATTAATATATTTCATACATATAATATGTATTTGAGATTTTATTTTTAAAATATATAATTATCCATATCTAATTGATTAATTTACAAGAATACAATAATTTTAAATATTTACAGTTTTACCTGAAAAGCCAAATGTTTATAGGAGTTTTTCAACAACTTTAAAATAACAAAACTATTGATCTGTATAATAATTTTATGTTTTCTCTTAGTAAGTTGTTTTTGAGGTATAGAAAAAAATATCCTACAATGTAGTAATTAAGTTTCAAGCATAAGTATTCCTTACTGAAATGATTTAATTTTTTTTTTCTTTTGATTAATAACACTGTAAAGATATTTAATTACATAAATCTCATTATTTTGAATTCCATTAAATGTCATTCATTTGAATGTGTCATACATAGTTTTAAAAATAGTTATTTATATTACTAAAAGTGTTTCAAAAGAAAGAGTTTTAAAACAATGTCTGTTGTGAATCGAAAAAAGTTATTCTCCTTCAGGAACAATATGCATCATTAGAAAAAATATTTTTCTTACAATAAAATACATTATGAATGAAAGTTTTTTCTTGGCATTAGATGATAAATAAACTTTAAAATATGTCAGCATTCAAAACACCTAGAAGAATTGGTATTAGTCTGTTATAGCGGCGCCCATGAAATTACGATTACGCCAAGTAGTCACCAAACTCGAGAAGCCTATCTCTTGATACAACCTACTTGACAATATTTCTTAGGCACTTGGTAATTAATCATTGGGTGCCACTACAATAGACAAGTACCAAAGAATTTAGATACTTCCATGCTATAGCAGAGCCCTGACAAATTACAATTATGCCAAGGTCATTGCCAAACTCATGAAGCCTTGCAATACAACCTACTTTGAGGATACTTTTTAGTCGGTTGGAGATTCATCATTAAGTGCTACTATAACGAAGATCAAAATTTATATCCGAGGAGAAAAAACATTATCATTTGTTAATAATTAGGTTTATGATTTTGAAAAAATGAAGAGAAAATAGAGAATTGATATCATAAAATTTTGTAATAAATACAGTTCATAAATTGAAAAAATAAAAACTAAACCTGATTGAAAAAATTTGTTACATTAATTCTCATGCCTTATATATTATCTAGTGTATAATAAATCTTAATAAGCATGCTGAATAGTACTTATAACTGAAACTAAATACAACTCAAAAATCAAATAAAAAAAATGACTTTCTTTAATAAATTGGATGATTCATTTCGATATGAATTTCTTCAAGAGTATGTAAAAGCAAGAGATTTGTTTAGCTAGTAATTGATAAAATTCTTATTGAATCATAACAATTCTTTCACAAGTTACAATAGTATTGGTAATTATAAACTTCTTTCTAGTTATACTATTAAAAAAAGACAAGCAAACTACAATTTTCAGCCATTTGGGTTCTGAAGGAAAAGCACAAATATCCAGAATATATCATTGGTTTATTCCAATGATGGACTTCGGTCAGAAATCTTACAGGGCAACATCAGTGAGCTTTATCAATCTATGCCACATTGGATCACAGCTAGAAAATGGATTAAAAGTGGAAAACCACTTTATTGACTTCCCAACTTTGTAACAATTAAAACTCTGGAATAAATCATCCATTTGTTCTGAAACCACAACTTTTTTTTCCATGCATACTCATCCTATTGACCTCCTTTTGCTGTATTTGGAAAATTCCTAGATTGTTCGTCAATATGCCTTTAAGTGTATAAGTATTCTTAAGATTCATGACAATATACTTTCACCAAACTACCCTACTTATCCATTGAAACTCAGCATTTTGTCCACACCACCTCCTATTTAGAGTTAAATAGTAAACAATAACATGAATCAATAGTTCAAATACTTTTTGTAATCAACATTAAGAAAAGACCCTCCACAAGTTTTGTGTTTTTCAGATAAAAGTGACATTATGTTCATTCTCCTTCATCTAGTCCCATTATAGTTTAAATTATACTCTATTATTTTTATCATCTCCTAACATTAAATTACTTCAGATAACAAGATCAATATTAATTTTAAATTAACTCTCAAAAAATTTTACTAAATGATAGTAATAATAATAAAAAAAAATTTAAAATACCCTTACAAATACTAATTTATCAATCATTGACAAATTTACAACATATTACAAAAATGTATGAAAATTGGCAAAGATTTGGATGATAAATGAAACTTTTTTTTTCCTTTTAAAACATATGAGAATGCAGTCTTAATGTGTAAGAGATGAAAAATTTCTCATTTCAAATAAGTATGCAATCAAGGATATGTTTCTGAAAATTCTAAAAATTTTTTTAATTAGATGCCAGTTTAAGCTGTTTGATGTAATTAACTTTAGCCTTTTGAATTCAGAATCAATGATTTGTTATAGTGTTCTTACAATTTAAAATAAGAGCACCCTTAATGTTTTATTAGTGAATGAATGCAACTTGCATTTCAGAGAAAACAAAAAATTAAATAGGTCATATTATTATTGTGTCAGTCCTATTTATACCAATATCTTGAGATTTTCAGCCTTTTTCAATTCATTTAATCTTATTAAAGAATAATCCCTCCTCATAAACATTATTTTTAACAATGTATAGTTTAAATACCAAATACCATTGATAAAAATTTAATTTACTAATTTATTTGCAGATAATCGATAATTATTTAATGCATTCATTTAAAAAAACTCATTCCTCCAAGCTTAAGCTCAAAAATTCAAATATGGGCTTTCAGTAACAAGGTAAAAAGTAACATGTACATTAAAATGTATAAATGAAAGTGTAAAATTCATTATTGTTCACAAATGAAAACTGATGAAAACAATTATTTTGTATTCAAAGGGAAGAAAACTTAATCATAAAAATTATTTACTTTCTTCTAAAGAATTTGAAGAATCATTAATATCACTGTTTGACATTTTTTTTTTTACAAAAAGTCAAATGTTAATTATTCTGAATGAAAGGGAAATCAGAACAGAAATTCCTTTTTTCCAAATTTTCATCACATTTCTACACTTTTTGATCAACGTCTTAATTCACGTACTACCGCACCGCAGGAATGCTTTCAAATGCGGCACAACGAATATTTAAAGGTAAATCGAAAATGTTTTCAACCTTCACAAATTTAACGGAGCAAGTTAACGGGGCCACAATAAATCGGTTGTTAACGATCCTGGTGAACCATCCAGGATTAATGAAGTGATGTAGGAAATAGGAACGAATCAGAGCGGACAAGTAATGCTATTCAGGAATGGCAACACTCATTCCTACAAAATGAACAAATTTTTTTTTTCATAGATTACCATATATATATATAACTAGTCATTTATGAACTCTTAGCTATTTTCTAAATAATTATAATAAATAAAAAAAAAGAAAAACAGAAAATTGCTAATTCGTCCATCTTGTTGATGAAATGCTAAAATTTTCAATTCATCCAGCCAAAAAAAAAAAAAGGGGGGGGGGATTATTATGTTCTTTAAAAGAGTAACAACTTGTCATCTGAACAATACCTTATTTAATTGAGAATTGATTAAATTTTCGAGGAGGTTTAAATTATTATATTAATATGTTTGTATGTAATATTCATCAGAAACGTATGTTTAGAAAACAATAAATTATATAATTATATATATATTCTTTCATTGTTACATTTCTTTCTAGTTTTTTGTCTTTTTAAGTGTTTTAAATTATTTTTCATAGATTTTCAGTATATATATATATATATATATATAAAATTAAGAAGATAATAATAAAATTAAGAAGATAATAAAGATATATAATTAAATAATAATTAAGATATATAATTAAGTAAATGCAAGTTTATTTGTTTGATCTTCAGTGAATTTGGAAATCTTATTAGCTTTTTAAATTGAAATTAAATATTCAATACTTATGAAACTATTTGTTTCTTAGAAATTGTCATATATAATAATCAATTAATAATGATATAAGGAAAAATTGGGTTTTTGTTAATTTATATTTAATGGTTTATTTTTCTTTAACATAATATGTATCACATCTTATATCTATGTTTAAATCCTGATTAAACTTTAAATTTAATACAAGAATGTAAGCAACTGTAAGTTCTTATATTTCTGACTTTTGAGAACCCATTGCGGTAAAAGTATAGACATAGTGTGGTGAAAGCTTATAGTATTGTGATATAATCTCTTTTAACTATCCTAACTCTTAATGATACTGAGCTTCTTTTTTTCCCCCCTAATTTAAAACTTATTTATGATTGCATCCTTTTTTGATAGTATTATGTAGTGAGAATTTTAAAATAAATCTTAAATATTCTAAATATGTTTACTAATGAGAGAGTCAAGAAGAAAATTAGCCAAATTTTTTCCAAATACTTAGTAGTGTATTTCTTGATACACATATTTCAGTGAAAAATAAAAGTAAACGCAACTTAAGCATAATTTCTAGGCAAAGTATCGAGTGAGAATAATTCTTTGCTTACAAAAATGAAATTTCATTACATTTTATATCCAATTACATTTCATTACATTTTATACAGAAAAGTTTAATAAATTATTATTAAAATTTTCTGTTTATTGAGTCTAACAAATATACAAGAAATTATTACTCTATTTTATTGAGTAACAACTTGCCATCTGAACAATATCTAAATTCAATTAAGAATTGATTAATTTTTCTCTCTCTCAAAAAGTGTTAAGTTATATTAAAATTTTTGTGGGTAATATTCATCTGAAACAGGATGAGTTTAGAATATATATATATATATACACACACTCATGGACAAAAAAGTTAGGGCACCAAGAAAGTGTCTTCAAAATGAAACTAAATTTTACATACGTAATGACTACTTTAATATAAGTAAATGATTA
>BMAW01111401.1:131378-151359 GCA_019974015.1 Nephila pilipes
AAGATATATAATTAAGTAAATGCAAGTTTATTTGTTTGATCTTCAGTGAATTTGGAAATCTTATTAGCTTTTTAAATTGAAATTAAATATTCAATACTTATGAAACTATTGGTTTCTTAGAAAATGTCATATATAATAATCAATTAATAATGATATAAGGAAAAAATGGGTTTTTGTTAATTTATATTTAATGGTTTATTTTTCTTTAACATAATATGTATCACATCTTATATCTATGTTTAAATCCTGATTAAACTTTAAATTTAATACAAGAATGTAAGCAACTGTAAGTTCTTATATTTCTGACTTTTGAGAACCCATTGCGGTAAAAGTATAGACATAGTGTGGTGAAAGCTTATAGTATTGTGAGATAATCTCTTTTAACTATCCTAACTCTTAATGATACTGAGCTTCTTTTTTTCCCCCTAATTTAAAACTTATTTATGATTGCATCCTTTTTTGATAGTATTATGTAGTGAGAATTTTAAAATAAATCTTAAATATTTTAAATATGTTTACTAATGAGAGAGTCAAGAAGAAAATTAGCCAAATTTTTTCCAAATACTTAGTAGTGTATTTCTTGATACACATATTTCAGTGAAAAATAAAAGTAAACGCAACTTAAGCATAATTTCTGGGCAAAGTATCGAGTGAGAATAATTCTTTGCTTACAAAAATGAAATTTCATTACATTTTATATCCAATTACATTTCATTACATTTTATACAGAAAAGTTTAATAAATTATTATTAAAATTTTCTGTTTATTGAGTCTAACAAATATACAAGAAATTATTACTCTATTTTATTGAGTAACAACTTGCCATCTGAACAATATCTAAATTCAATTAAGAATTGATTAATTTTTCTCTCTCTCAAAAAGTGTTAAGTTATATTAAAATTTTTGTGGGTAATATTCATCTGAAACAGGATGAGTTTAGAATATATATATATATATATACACACACTCATGGACAAAAAAGTTAGGGCACCAAGAAAGTGTCTTCAAAATGAAACTAAATTTTACATACGTAATGACTACTTTAATATAAGTAAATGATTAGAAAATCAAAGAAAAAGGATCGTTTATTTCAGAGAAAAAGGCAAAAGAACGGATGATTTAATACCCCGTTGAACCTCCTGTAGCGCGAATGCACGATGCGATACGATCAGGCATTGAGGCATATAAGTTCTGTATGATGTCTTGAGATATTTCGTTCCACATTTGCTGTAACCTTGCTTCTAGTTCGTTCAAACTCGTGGGATGCCCAACTCGCCGTCCCAAACAACCCGAGAAACTAATTCCAGATATGCTCGATTGGAGACAAATCTGGGGATCGGGCAGGCATGGAAGGGTAGTAACAGTGCGGAGACAGTCTTTTGGCACCCTTGTCGTGTGAGGCCGAGCATTGTCTTGTTGAAAAATGGCTCCTGGGAACTGTTGCATCAGTGGCAACACATGTGGTTGCAGGATGTCATGGACATACCGCTGGGCTGTCATGGTGCCACGGATCAATACTAGGGGTGACCATGTATTGTAGGCAATGGCACCCCATACAATCACACCAACTGTGGGAGCAGTGAGTCGCTGTAAAGCAAAGGCAGGATCGAGGCGTTTACCACGGGATCTCCACACACGAACACGATTGTCATCACTGCTGAGATTGAATCTGGATTCGTCGCTAAAGACGACCTGGTTCCATTCCGCTGCAGTCCAGTTTCCTCATGCGCGGCACCCTTCCAAACGGAGGCGTCGATGGGTGAGCGTCAATGGCAGCACACGTAATAGGTGCCGCGATCCCAAATGTCCTTCAGCCAAGCGTCTTCGTATGATTCGAGAAGACACAAGGGCCCCTAATGAAGATGCTACCTGTGCCTGGATGACGGCCAATGAAGCAGTTGGCTGTACGCGTGCATTTCTTACGATGTGGCAGTCTTCTAGACGACTGGTCTGTCGAGGGCGCGTCTGAGCCTGGTCCCAACACCTCCTCACAACACAATCAGAGCGGCCTAATTGTCGAGCTACTCGCCTAGCTGACCACTCAGCTTCCATCATGCCGATGATTCTCCCCCTCTCATACTGCGACAGATGCTCATATTGTCTTTGAAAACAGCGTAAGGGCATGTCTGTCTCAACTCTTCCGTTGCAAATGATTTAGCACACTCAAACAAGCTTTAGTTACCTGTTTTATACTCCAAGGAGAACGACGTTAAACGCCCTCTACCGGCTATACGTAATTCGCAAGCACGGTGCATTTCTAATCATTTGCATATCTCCCCGACATGTACCTTCATGCCAAGTTTCTTTACGATATATATATATATATATATATATATATATATACTGAAAATTTATGAAAGAATAATTTAAAATATTTAAAAAGACAAAAATCCAGAAAGAAATATAACAATGAAAGAAAAATAAATGAAAATATGGAACCCAGCAAGTCAAAAAGCAATATCGGGCTGAGGACCGATTAAGCGGGGTTAAACTAGTTTAATGGTACCAACCTTCCCCCTTTGCGACTTGGTAGGCTGAATTGGGAAATCCAAATTGCAAAAGAGTTCATGATTAAAAGATGCAAAAAAATTCAGCGATAAAATCTACAAAAATGAAATTTATAATTCTTGGTAGGCTGAATTGGGAAATCCAAATTACAAAAGAGTTCAATGATTAAAAAATGCAAAAAAATTTTCAACGATAAAATTTACAAAAATAAAATCTATAATTCTAAAAATTATCAACAAATCAAAATATAAAAATTACTTACAAAATTCAAAGAAATGAAGATTCAAATATGTGAGTAGTAAGACGGAATTTTCTTTAAGCTTCAAGATGTATATCACATACTCAAAATGAAAAAAATAATATAACATATCATCACCATATAAATTGAAAAAAAAAAATTAAATCATTGTTTGATTGGTAATAAAATGTAAAAGGATGCAAACAATTGGTTGGTAATAAGTTGTATGGTAAAGGAGTATAATGGTCCAGAGAGTGAGTAAAAATGTAAGCTGTGTAAATGTAAATAAATAAATAAATTCTTCACGGCTAGACCACTAACAAGCCGACTTTGTGGACCTATTGTTGTGTGGTGGATTTGAAACTGGATCACGATTCGCAAAGATGTTTAATATATTTGTGATGTACATAAGTATTTAAGAAATTTATTGGATAATCATGATCTAAACAGTTGTTGAAGAATTTTTTAATGTTATTAAACTTGTCTATTTTATATGTGATTAATTTGTTATTACGTAATAAAAAGCCCAATAAAATATTCCTATAAATGGATCTGTGTAGATTACTGTTCCAAAAAGGTACTTTAATTACATGGAATTCGAATCTCTCTCTTTTATCATAAATATTACTAATTAGTCTATTGTCAACAATTTGCAAATCGAGATCTAAATATTCTACTGTATTTGAATTAAGATTAGTTTTTAATAATTTGAGATAATTAGGGTAAAACGAAATATTTGGTTTAAATTCCTCAGTTTTACCTAAAATAATTAAATCATCTATGTAACGATAAAGAAAGTAAGAATTATTGTCAATCTGTTGTAATTCATAAAAATGTAAATAAAAATTGGCCAGACAATTACTAGCTGGACCTCCCTGAGGGAGACCCTGAATTTGCTTATAGAGATTTTGACCGAAAACTATAAAATTCTCTTGTAATACAACTTTAATGAGAGTATTGAATTTTTCACGTTTGATTAAAATGATATTTATTGTATAAAATTGCAAGAACCTTAATTAAATCTTGAATATCTATTGAGTTAAAAAGGTCTTCAAAATCATATCCATGTATAGAGAATACCTCTTGTTCCTTCATGTTTTTGACAATTTCAAAACTATTTTTAATAATAGCAGTATTTTCAATATTGTCAATAGATTTTTGAAGAATGGATTGTAAAAGTTTGCCAGATTTAGTGATATAGGTGTTATATCCATTCGTAATACTTCGAAATTTGACAGGATTTTTGTGAAATTTTGACGTTAAGAAAATATATGGAAATTTAATGTTTGTAAGGTGTAAACCCACCTTCTTATTGAATGCCAAAAGACGATTATTTATTTCTCTGTTACTATATTTGGATAACTGGAAAGCATTATTATTCATTACATGTTCACTCAATAATTTATGATAGTAAAATTTGGAAACAATTGCATAATTTGCAGGAACCTTATCAACATAAACGATAACAAAATTCTTCTGTAAATCATCTATATCATTTTTAGATTTTTAATTGTAATTTCCCTATCCACTTTAAAATTTAAATATAGCATTTTCTTCAAAACACATGACCTAAATTCATCAAATGCCTCAATTGGCAAACCATATTTAATTGCAACCTTAAGAATAAAAATGTCAAAATCATTAGTAATTTGTTTTCTTACTACAAGGTTACTATTAGTAATCATGAGCCTGAATCCAGTTCCTTTATTCATGAAACCTCTCAATAAATCGCTTTTAACGATGTTCATGTTTCCCGTAACAACATGTTGATGGAATGAATCAACATATTGTTTGTAATCTTTGCATTTACATATTTGTGGTGTTTGTGACTCTGAAATATTATTGTAATTAAAAATAGATCTACCAAGCTTTTTATTGTACTTAAAAGCTCTTTTTATCCTGATATTTTTAATTGGAAATAGAGCCATGTGTTTTTGAAACACACCAGAAAAATTAATTTTATTAAATGATTTTTTCATAAAGAGAAAGGTGCAATATTCTGTAATATATTTTTATTATATATATATATATAAAGAAAGTGAGTAAACGTTTAATTGTAAATACGAGCTTTGTAAGCTGAAAATAGAAAAATGTAAAATTTTAACAATTTAGCAAAATCAAAAACAGTTTTGTTTGTTTGACGTTCAGTAAACTTGGAAATCTGACTAGCTTTTTCAATTCAAATTAAGTATTCAATTCTTAAAAAAAACTATTTTTATTTATAAATTTCTATGTATAATAATCATTTAATATTATTAAAAGCAAAAAATTTTGTTTTTGTTAATTTATATTTAATATTAAATATTTGTTGCATAATATGTATCACATTTTATCTATTTTTAAATCCTGATTAAACTTTCAATTTAGCACAAGAATAAGAGAAACTGTAAGTTTTTATATTTCTGAATTTTAAGAACACTATATGGCAAAAGTATATAGTATTGTGTGATTGTCTTTTATTCATCCTAACTCATAATGATATACATTTTTTTTTTCTATTTTAAAAATAAATTATGATTGCATCCCTTTTGACAGAATTATATAGTGAGAATTTTAAAATAAATCTTAAGTATTTTAAATATATTTACTAATAAAAACGTCATTAAGAAAATTAGCCAAATTTTTTCCAAATACATAGTTAATTATATATTTCTTGTTACACATTTTGTGTGAAAAATAAAAGTAAATGCAACATACGCATAATATTTCTTAGGACAATATTGAGTAAGAATAATTGTAAGCTTATAAAAATGAAAATTCTTAACATTTTACATCCAAACAGAAAAGTTTATAATGAAAACAGATAAATTTTTTTTATCTGTTTTCATAAAACCGTCATCTTGAGGACTGTAATATTTGGCTCTCAATTTATTCTATTTATTTATAATATTTTGTCTTAAATTAAATTTCCCTCAACCTCAAACTAATATAAAATTTTATTTCGATTTAACTAATCTTAATCTAATTCACGTAACAGAATTTGAAAATTATCGTTTGAACATTTTTCATACTCTTGTCTTATTGAACAAAATTGTTGAAAATATAAATATTTTATTTTCTTAGTCTTTCTAAAATATTATTTTGGGATTTTGATGAATAGTATGATAAAAAGAAAGAAGCATTTGATTTAAACGCGAAACAATTTAAATTAAATGACTTCTACGATCATTAGCCGATTTTGTTGCATTTTGTTAAAAAATAAAACGTAATTTTTTTTAACTATGTATTTAAATAAGGCAAATTTAACAAAAAGTGAAATAAACTAAATAATAGTAATTAAATAATTTTTCAGTTCAGTTTTGTAAGGAGGGTAGTGGATTTGTTGCTACTTTCTTAATCTGTTTTTATCTTCAATTAGGTTGCGGTTATGTGGGAGGAGCCTGAGTTGCGGTGTGGAGATATTTTTTGAGGTGCTGCTGAGGTAATTGCAATTTTGGTGTTGTTCACGAGTGCATCAATGATTTCCTCTAGATCATTGGTTTTGTTAATTTTCTACTTTCCAGGAAGGTTATTATAGAGAAATGCTTGACATATGAGTCATTTAGAATTTGTGTTGTTGGAATTTGTGTTGTGTGAATATTAGTGAGAGCTATTTCCATCAGTTTGGTTTTATGATCTCTGCTGAAAATTTTAATGATTTTATTGTTAAAAAGTGAGTTGTTTAATACATGATGACGTTTTAAAGAGGTAGATAAGGCTTTTTCCTCCTCAACATGAAAAAGTTCTGAACACAATTAACCTTTTATAATGTTGCCGCAGTAGCTTGAGGTCATGGTTGCGACCGGCGGTTTTCGTTGAGTCGTGTGTTCCAGCCTTGATGCCACTGAAGACCCGCCCTGTAGCCGGAGTTGATGCACGTTCAATCCGTCAGGGCTCAAAGTCTCTCTGTTGGTGTAGTGTGGAAGTTAGGAGAGGGGAACATCAGTTCAGGTGTCGTTCTCGGCATTTGACCGAGGTTCAAAATTGTGGGGTCCATCTCCAATAGCCCTCGTGTTGCTTCTGGTGTGAAGTTAATAAAACCACCCAACCTTTTTTTATAACTGCATTTTAAAAAATGAATTCTTTACACCAGTTTCGAGCTCCACTACATAAAAAAAATTCTTTTTATATATATATATATATATATATATAAAATACATTCTATCATGAAAAAGTTCCAAATACAATAATATATTTCATTATTGACAATATCGGTAAAAAAATACCTTTATGCTCATAAAAAGATTCCAAATACAATTACATATTTTGCATTAATTTAATTTTGAAACATTAATTCTTTACATAACAGTTTCAAATTTTGTTACTCTAAAAATTTTTAAATACGATTATATCCTTTATATTGATTGTATTTTCCAAAAATACATTCCTTACACCATTTTCGAGTTTATTTTACTTTTTAAAAAATTTACAATATTCTTAGAATAATATTTTAAATACTGTTAAAGAAATTTATAGAGATTTTATGCTTTAGAAAGAAGGAGATATGCCACACACACTGAGAAGAATATTTACTACATTCCATTTTATAAAGAAATTACAGTTTTATTATTTGAAGTAGTAGATAATTATTACAGTTTTGAAAACATATATTTTATCACAATTGAAAGCCATAGAGCTCATCAATTTGTGATGATGACCTCGAAGTAAGGCGCAGTTTTCTTCCCTATGGGGTTTACTGTCTTTGGTGAACACGGGTGACGTCCCCTCGGGATACGCTAGCGATCTTTCTTTATCCTCGACTCTTTCATACCAAATTATTTTTCTTTTTTCCATTTTTCAAACATCTAGATCATATCTTGTTTGGCGCAGAATAACTGTATCTGACTCTCGCGCCATAAAACTTCACCATCTCTCACTTACCAATTTTTGGGGATAGTATCGAAAATTATAGACTAAATTTCTACAAGTGAGATTTTGTTTTTCTCTCTCTCTTTCTTTATTTTATTATTATAATTCTAAATAACTATTACTTTTATTTTATAATTTTTCAAATATGAAATTAAATCAGAAAAATAATGAAAAACTGGTTTATTAGAAATGTTGATTTCAATGTAAAAACTCTATAAACTGACCTCATTTAATTTTGAGGCAGAATAGAAGAAATATAGGGCATAAAATCTTTATTATCTACTTTCTGTCCTTTGTAATTTTTTTTTTTTTTTTTTTTTAATTTCAACAGAAGTCAAATTTGATTAACATTTTGCAAAATATTATTTACTATTTTCTTAAATAATTTAGTTACATTTTCTTTATGCTGAATTCACAATATATTGACTTTGATTCAAATATGTTAACAATATTTTAATCAACGTCATTTGACTGTAAATGTAATTTGTATATACTTTTCTTACGAATAATGTTATCTAGGATTAGTTCTGTAAGAGAATTTTAAAATTATTTTTTCAAAAAATAACACATAAAATACAGATTCGTATATACTTTTCCTCATTTTGTATTGCTGCAGTCATGGATATATTTTTTTAATTAATTTATAATGATTTAAACAAATTTAGAATTTTTATTTTTAATTCTCTAATTAATAGATTATATATAGTTTAATTTTAAAAAAGAAAAGTGTTTGTTGTAAAAGCTGGTTAAAAATCTAATTTGTAATAAAACTTCAATATATTAAATTACGATTTTCGAACTTAAAATATGATTGACCATTTCATAATTAAATAAATATTTTTTAAAAAAACTGGAAAATATATATTCCATGAAAGCACAAAAATTTCGTTTCAGATTCTTTTCGGCTTAACACACATAAACTGCTATTGCCCTTAGACGTACTATAGATTCCTGAAAGAAAAAAAAACTTTGGAAAAAAAAGCCTTTATTGCGTCTAGCTTTGAAACACATTGAATTTGTCATAATAAAAGTAAAAACTAATTTACTGGATTCGGTTGTATAATTTTCTTTTCTAATAACGATAAAATAAAATCTTTCATTTTCCATTAACATGTTCTTCTATTTAACTTCGTAAAAGTAGCAATACTAAGAATACTTTTTTCATACTATTTTCAATACTTTTAAGCTTACAAAAGACCGAATAACAAATGGAATGCTGTATTGATTTTGAGAGACAATCGTAGAAATTCAATCCATATATAGTGAGATTTATAATATTTCTTGCATTCAGAATGAAAATTATAAATTTAAAATATGAAACTGAAAATTTTCTACTCTAAATATAATAATTCTAAAATAATTTTGTATAACAAACAATATAATCGCTTAATGACTATAGAAAAATTTATTCTAAATGAAAACACAGTCGTAAATATATATAATTTTTATTTTAAAAATGGGGTAACACATCTAAATTTCGTGAAATTCAAAACATCTATTAGTGAATTCAATACGTTACAAAAATAAAGATATTAATAATTATTTAAAGATATAATTCTATATTATTCAGTCTTGCAATTCGTTTTTCAAAATTTCTTATAAATTAGATAATTTGTTGATTTATTCGATAATTCTGTAAATAGGTTCTCAGTTGTTTTGTTTTTGTTCATGTAGCAGATATTCAAATATATTACAGAACACAGCGATTTACACACTTTTAATTGCATGCTATTAATATTTCTTTCTTTTTTCAGTTTAAAAAGTTTTCTTATTAAATACAGAACTAAATTGCAAAAATATTAGTGTCCGTGGCCTATTTGCGGATAAAAAAAAATTTACGAACGTTGCTTACCATTTGCAGAAATATCGATCTTGACTTAAGTGAAATGATGAAAAGAAATAACTAATTTCTTTGTCGCACTATGTAGTGATAAAGAAAACAGTTTCAAATTAATTCAAGGAGCTTAAAGTTTGAGAAAATTCATATTTTATTATTTACTTAAAAGACAATGCAAACAAAAATATTTATCCATTGTTAAATACGAGGTATGTTCAAAAAACAGTTAATCGATTTTTTATTTATTTATTTATTTATTTTTTGCAAAATAAATGAAGTTAGGAAAGCATAGTGCATATATATAAATGATTCTGATGCGCATGCGTGAATTTTTTTCAGTTTTTTCTGAAATTATTAGTCGCTGTTTTATAGTCAATGAGGGAGGAAATATTGTGACGGCCTCTTTCAGTATTTAACTCTAAAGTCGTCTTAAAGACTAATCAAATATTTTTATTAAGTTCAAAATTCTAAATGAAGGTATGTAAGAGAAGGATAACACGCTTTATTATTTCTCAAAGAATGTGCAAGACCACTCTCTCTCGAATCCTAGTTAATGTTCAAATAATAAAATGTTTACCATAGCTTACCAAATTATTCATTCCGATTCAAGCACTTCTTGATTGCACCTGATTCCTGTTATTCTGATCAGGAGTCACTTCATATTATTTTTAATACAAATAATTCATTACAATGCTTTATTCCAATATACAACATCTATCAACTCCAATTCATTCCAATATTCATTTTATCCTTTATCTTCCTCTTCTTTCTTTTCAGTTCTATTTCGTTTATGTATCACTCACTTCATTACACTTCTTACTTTCGTCTAATTTACCTAATCACGTTTCATCTGGTTGGCAAAGAGTTACAATTCAAATTACCAAAACGTTTTCAACGTTAGTGAAGACAAAATCGTGACTAACCCAATGTCACAATGTGAGTGAACTTCATCGGATTTTCGTTTATGATAAAATGACAGAAAACATCAAATAACGCTACAGCTTCATATATAAATTTTATATAAAACTTGGTAATTCTCATGTAGAAACGATCTGAAAGATTAAATGAATCATCCAAGTTTCCTGGGGCCATAAAAATAACTAAGATAGTCCTACACTAATGTCACACACACACAAATTCATTCTCTTAACTGTCTACTTTGACTCCAGTAGAGTGGTCTATGACGAATGAACACCCGACAGAACAACTATCTTGGTAAGTCTCCATCACAATAGCTCACCTGTCAATAATACGCACTTGATACAGAGTTACTTGCAACACACCTGTCTTCATCAGGCTGTCTATTCTCCCGACATGGCTTCATGTAACTTCTGGCTTTTCCCTAAGCAGAAAATGTCTTTGTGAGGAACCAGATTTCAGTTCAAAGAAGGCATTACGCAGAATGCGAAGAAACAGCTACGCACCAACTCAAAAAGACGCCCGTCTGTTTCGAATCGTGGGAAAGCCCAAGTAGTAACTTAGATGGATATTAGTGTGAAAGTGTTGTATCTGAATAGTTATAACATTAAGAATTAAGGTCAGTTGTTTTTTGAACATGCCTCGTATACACTAGAAATTCATTTGATTATGATAATCTATTAATTTAACTACTTGGACACTAATTGATTTATATGTTCTTAAAAAGCTTCTCTTCTTTGCTTTTGTTGGGTTACAAAAGACACTGGAATTTGAAGAATATTTGAAAATAATTTGTTTAGTAGATGAAGCTAGTTAATGTTATTATTTCTCTCGAAATTCTATATACACAAAAATATGGCGTTGGAATCATTCGAATCGATTTTGTATTTTCATTAGAGCAATATATACAGATTTTATATAAAAGGATAGATGATTCAATATATTTTCTTCGTATTCTGTGCAATAATGGATGAAGATTGGCACTAGGATTACTGGATCATTGTTAGTACAATTTTCGATGTGATGGTGAAAGTTTTTTGAGTGAGTGATGTCTTTTGCTTTATGCATGTATTCTGAGTTGAATATATGATAACATATCTTGGGATTACTTTGATCATGACATACACAATAGTTACACCAATCAGTATCTTATCAATGCGTTCTGTGTGGTATGGGTGGAAGTGTAGCATTTGGATTATTTGGATCGTGGTTTACATAGGTAACGATGTCTTTTACGGACACGTAAAGAACGCAGATGATAGCTATTACCAGAATAGATAATGCGAAGATCTTGCATCTAAATGATGGTTTTAGTTGAAAATCAATGTACTGAAAAAGATCAGGAATCTTCATGATTATCTTGGGTTTTTTTTCCTCTTCTTTTATCTAAAACAAATGCTGAATTAAGCCATTTTAAATACAATTTGCGTGACAGTTTTCGTATAAAATTACATTTTAATGAATATAAATAGATTACTGGATTAAGAAAAATCAATTAGTGGTTTTGTTTGTTTGTTTTTATCAACATTAAACATATTTTCGAATTTTAAAGTTATTCTAAGTTGTTTCATATCAGTTTTTGTGGTATTGATGATTCGGATGAGATAACAAAATAATTGATTCCATTCAATTATTTAACTATACCATTTTTTTAATATTCAGAAATACTTTAGAATAAAAAATTTAGAAGTACCTAAGGTTTTGTACATATTAATCAGGAATACTTAAATATTTGTAATTGGAAATAGCGTGCATCGGTCCTCTTTGCCTTTTAATTTTTTCCCTTTTATTTAAGTAAAAATATACTATAGATTGTATTATCAGATAAAATAAATTAATAATAACTATTATTATTATTAAGTAAAACTTTTCATTGTGTTAGGATATACTTTTAATATCAGATTCATTTTTGGTGAAAGCATACACACTGCGCGCGTGCGCACACACACATTATATTACAACGTTTTTCTGAATTTCACTTGGTGTGTGTGTGAGAGAGTGTGTGTGTCATCAAATTTTCGATCGGTAATTTAACCAACTTCCCATCAAGCTAGAGCTTTGAAATTTTGGGAATCGTTCGTACTCGCCTAACAATGCAATATTTAGACGTTTGCGACAAGTTTTAACTAATATTTCAATAATTTTAATAAGTCAAAATATTCTTTCCTCTAAGCGCTTTTAGGATTGAGGAAAAAATTTCTTTCTCCCTCTGGGAGCACCGGGCACTCCCCACACCGCATGAGGTATCGTAAACCTTTTGTACTCACAAAGGGGAGATACTATCTCCCCTTTACTATCTCCGAGATAGAAAGGGTTGCTGACTTTTAGTCAGTAATCATTCTCAAGAAAGAAAGTTTCCAATATTTGGCGCCATGTCTTATCACAATAATTTTTTCTGCATTCTGGTTCCCATTCTTTTTTTAATAGAATGACTTACAAACTTTCAAATGCATGTTTTGATTTTATGAGTATTATGAGTTTTTCAATACTCTCACAAATGTCTCTTTTTAAGTAAATTTTAAAGTTAAAAATAACTAACAGTTTTAACTAATATTTCAATAATTTTCTCTAATAAACTTTGCCACCATATAAAAACGTTGTTTTTAAAAACGTTGGTTTTTATATCGAATTATTTTATATATTAGTTAATAATTGCAAGATGTATAAACTACATAATTGATATTTATCATGGCTTAAATAATTCGAAATAAAAACCAACGTTTTTATATGGTGGCAAAGTTTATTAAAAAAATTATTAAAATATTAGTTAAAACTGGTCGCAAATATCTAAATATTACATTGTTAGGCAAATAAGAACGGTTCCCAAAATTTCAGAGCTCTAGCTTGATGGGAAGTTGGTTAAATTAACAATAGACAATTTGATGACACACTGATGCACATACATACAGACACACACCAAGTGAAATACAAAAGAACGTTAAAACTAACTAAAATTAATTAATCCGGTAAATTAAATGGTTGGAATAGAGTTTAATCAAACCACTCTTGGAGACAGGAATTATTTAGCGGTATTTTGCCAAATGTTGCTAAATTGGTCCGCGAAGCGGACTTAACATTCAGCCAAAAAAAAAAAAAAAAAAAAAAAAATCGCCAAGTTTGGCAATTATTCAAATTACGCCAAGTGATTGGGCTAAACTGCCTTATTTAAAAAAAATATGAGTTAAAACTTGTCGCAAACGTCTAAATATTGCATTGTTAGGCGAGTACGAACGATTCCCAAAATTTCAAAGCTCTAGCTTGATGGGAAGTTGGTTAAATTAACGATCGAAAATTTGATGACACACACACACCAAGTGAAATTCAGAAAAACGTTGTAAAATGGTTGAACACTATGCAGCATTATAAACATTGTTAAATTTATCTTCACTGATGTAATCATTTAACGTTTTACATGATACATATAACATTCGATTGTCGTTAACAGAATTTTTATAACATTGTACATCACATAAATAGTATTTTAAACTTTTTTGAATTTCTTAATACAAACCTTATAGTTATGGAACAAGAGACGCAATTAAAAGTCAAATTTATTCAAAAAATTCCTAACGCCATCAAACGATGTAAAGCACACAACTCATGTAACAAAAAGCAATCGGAATTATTTTCACCAGATCATCATAATTTATTATTATAACCCAAAATATGCAAAAATAAGTTTTTGTTCCTCGAAGAAGTATGAAGATTCGTCAAAAGTGTAAGAAATAATTGTTATTTGAAGATTATTTTCACATAAATTAAAACCCCGAGAATTTTGAAATGATTCACAAAGAATAATTTTCAAATCCTACATGAATTAAAAATTCTTATATATGTGACTTTACAAATTCCTATTTCGTGAATTTCCTGTATATTTCTTATTGTTATATGCAAAAATTAAATAATATTTAGACTTTGAATTGTTAATTATGCAAAAAAATGTTAATACTGAAATTTCTTTTCTGGAATTTCTGTAATGAATTTACAGAGTTGGAATCGTCAGTTATAAAATAATATATTTATCGAAAATGGCGTAAATGTAATATGTATAACTAAACTTATTAATAGTATTAAGGTATATTATTACTTAAACTAATTTGCGGTGCACATTTTTATTTGAAAAGAATTGGTATAAGAGTATAAATAAAACTTAGTAGCTGTAAGCAATGAGATTTTTTTTTTTTTAAATTATATTTCTAGAAAACTTTCTACAACAGAAAAAATTGCTTATAACACTCATTTAATATCAATTTATAATAATGCGAAACTTATGCACTTAATTTACTTTAAGTAGGAGTCAAAAGAGTCCAATGATGGACAGTTTGATTCAAAGCATAATGTATAGTTCCTTTTTATTGATATAAAAAATTATGAAGCAATTTATTTTCCGTTCTAAGGAGAATAGTTGGGGAAAATAGCAAATTATGATCACTACAAAAATTCATTTGTTTGTTTACGTCATGCATTATCTCAAAAATTCATTTCAGGTTTTTAGAGTAACAATTTTAAGCAAAGTATATCAATTTCTAGTTAAAAATCGGATTTAAAATTCAATAACATAAACGTAGACTCGTAAATGGTTTTCTTCTATAAGCCGAAGTAAATAAGAAAGAGAAAAATACTTTGATGTACCTGTTTTTATATTGGAGTTTAAAAGCTTTTAAGTTATTCTATTAGAAAAAAGGAGAGCAATGTTTGACCCTTTCACTATTTTTCAAAGGATTTAAAAATATATATCCTTTAGTATAATATTTTAGAATCAAATTCAGTAAGAATTACGATTAATGTTACTTACAACTTGGATCAATACGACTTATCTGATATGCTGCAGTACATTGACTGACCATTTAGAGCGTGAATAAATTGATAAAACATATCGACAGTTTACAAACAGATCGTCGCTTGATTTCTTAAGAGTTAAAGATATAATGATGTTATTGATACAGTAATCTTGAAATATATTCGCAGTTGTACTTTTGAATCTAAACTGGAAGATATGTGTGTGCCATTTAAAAAAATTTTCCTTAAAAAAATGTGTTACATGAATAGTTTTCGTATTATTTATATATATTTTATATATGTATTTTAATGTAATGTAAAACCCCTTTTCTTTTCTCTGTCATTTAAATATTCAGAGATACGGAGAATTAGATAAAATTTTTCTAAAAAACATCTAATTTATTTACGCTGCAATTGGTTGCATCTTTACAATTTATAATGGATTGTTTGGTTGGTTTTATTAACGTTGCACTAGAAGTAATACGAGGGCTATTGGTGACGGGCTTCGTAATTTTGAATCTCGGTCAAGTGACGAGGATGACGTCTGCACCCCCTCTCCTAACTTCTACATCACGTTGGCGGGAGGGCGTTGAGCCACGACAGATTTAACTTGCATCAGTCGTGGCTGCGTGGCGGGTTTTTAGCTCTACCAAGGTTCGAACCTACGACTCGACGAAAATCGTCGGTCGCGAGTCAGCTACCATGACCTCTAGGCTACCGAGGCCTCAAATTTATACAATGGAGATTTCAAAATTATATTAATGGTACCCGATTAAAGCTCCCGTCTACCGGCCATTTTGATTTCGTGAACGTAATGTTAATCTTGTGGAATTTCTGCCACCATCCTCAAATCTTTACTATTTGATCTACTTTAATGCAAACATGTGCATCAGAAAGAGCTTAAAATAATGGAAATCCTTTTCAAATTGAAAAATTCTTCAATATTAAAATAAATCCGCATCGATATTACAAATTTATATAAACTTATAAAAGGTTTTTAAATATATATATATAATCATTCGATACATACAAAATATTTTATATTAATAAGTAAAGTTTAAAATTAGTTTAGCATTACATTTTCGGGCGTCAAAAATGGAAGATATGTTATATATCGTTTTAATTTGAAAAATAGGATCAAAAAGATTCATAAATTTAATTCTCAGAGAAAAAGGGAAATGAAATAAAGAGGATTCTTGAAGTGATTTTTAGTATAATTAATTAGATATCTGTGGCAAAACTCAATGTAGACATTATGGCACAAAATTAACAAGACACAAAATAAGTTGTAAAAAATTCTCGAACGTCACACTTCGGCATTTCAAGAACTGTTATTTCATTTTGCAATATCATTTATTATTGAACTGCATTATTATCCATTTTATTTCTCCGCTTAGTTCCTTTTAGCCGAAAATTTTTATCTCTAGATCAAAAAATTCTAGTTATGTATGATTGTTTAATTATAGTTAGGTATTGAGCATGTGAGGGATTGCTTATTAACATTGCACTGAAAAGCAACAGGCGGGCTCTAGGCGACGGACCTCATAAATTTGAACCTCGGTCAAGTGACGAGAACGACACATGAATGTCACTGAACTGGAAGGACTTGGAACCTTGACCAGATTTGCTGTACATCAGCCCCGCTACACGGCAAGTCTTTTGTGGTATCAGGGCTCGAACCCACTACTCGATGAAAAAAATGCCAGCCGCAAGTCTGTAACATAATCACTAGACTACCATTTCGCAGGCCTAAATCTAACCAAGCAGATTGTTTGGGCGACAACACACAATAAAAAATTTTATACGCCATTGAAATACATTCAATACAATTGCTAAATGGCGTCGGTTGTATTATTTTTGGTGACTTTACCGCCTGCGCCGGCGAAATGGAAAAGTACCATTTCGCGTTTGCAGTTTAGTTTTTAGATAATCTTTAATGCTTAGTTCAAGAACTAACATCATCAAGACCGTGTCGCCTAGACTCCTTGGAGTTTTGGACCTGTCCAATATTTTTACTGGAAGTTTTCTTAATGTGCGTATACAGACGTGAGCCGAGCAGCCCGTGTTCGTTTGTTGAAATGACGATATTCCAATCTAAACTGCGAACTCCCTTCGCTCTCGACAAAATTCCGACTGGAGATGGAACGCCTTGAGGATCTCTGTCTTTTGATGCGTTTATATTTGTGAGCTGATCACGCAAGTTTATATGCACCTTTACATAACTCAGCTATAAAAGCATTGTTAAAGAGACACACACAAAAAAAAGGTAAAAACGTAGTAAATTTGGGGGAAATTAATACGGTTCAGCGTTTGATGTTTTTATACACCATAGAAGGACAGAGCTGTTGATCTTGGTTGCTGTCGGCTGTTCCGAGTACCCTACCACAGGGTCTGAAGAAAAGTGTGGCCGCGTGTAAGAGCGGGTTCTTTTATGGTGTCATTTAATTACGAGCATTTATTTCTTAATCATTTTTATTACAGGACGACACTTCACAAATATGAAACATACACAAATCACATAAAAAAAGCAATAAATGGACTTCAGTTTTGCGAGCTTAATACTCATCAAGACGTGTTTCGCCTTCGGGAGTTACATCATTTCTGCCACAGGTGCTGACGAACTCTACACAACTAGAGGGCGCCAGTGCCTCCCACCACGGTACCTAATGGTCATGGTCACGGACTCGAGGACAGCAGTTTTCGTCCAATCGTAAGTTCGAACCTTGATGCAACCGAAGATCCTTCATGTAGACAGGGCTAATGCACATTAAATTTGTCGAGGCCCAAAGTCCTCCAATTGGTATGATGTGAAAGTTAGGAGAGGGGGTGCCAGCTTTGGCATCGCCCACGTCATTTGACAGAGGTTCAATATTACGAGGTCCGTCGCCAATAGTCCACGTGTTGCTTCTTGTACAACGTTTATATAACCAATCAAACTAACCGAAGAAAAGTTGACTCACTTTTTGTTGCTCTCCTATCAACTAGGCTAAAAGAGACGTCTCTGTCGGGCTAGCTATTAAGATGTTTTTTAACTTATGGCGTTGTTGTTGACGAGAGTCGCCGATTACTGATTGCGTTGAATGATAGGATACATATTAAATACTATTTACTCTAATTTATTATAATTAATTTAAAATACTAAAGTTGATATTTATATGACAAAATGATTGTCTCATTTTCATTTTCTTTGAAATTATGACATTTTGAGGGTATATTGTTCACTAAAATGCATTACTATGTCCTCGGACACAACGTTCTAGTCAAACGTTAAGTAGATCTCTGTTGTCCGTCTCTTCGGAAATTTTGTGTGGAAGGAAATTGGCCACACTTCTTCCAGATCCACGGAATATAATCCTTTCTTTTGGTCAGACAGCTGAATGTAATAAACTTAACTATTGGTCGCTAAGACCCCAAGCAGAACTGTAAATGACACCTGCAAAACTGGACATTTGCGGTGGTGTTCTTGGCTCCCAGGAGAATCTGGAAAGTCAAAGTGCTTGAGAAACAGAAATGTTGCTTACCCTTTCATACAAATCTAACTGTATTTAATGAGGAACTTGTCCGAATGAAATGGGAACTAAATAACTTGTTACGTGCAAATGGTGCAAATTCGAAGTTTTCGACCCCAGGGAGCGGCAGGACAGTTACTTGACCTTCAAGTGCCTGTGGCATTTCGAACCCTTCACTATTGGGTCCGAAGAAGAAGTTGACTGGTCTATTTTTGGTGCGCTGGTGTCAACTAGGCTAAAAGAGACTTCCCTGATGGGTTATTTATTAAGGTGTTCTGTTTTCTGGTGTTGTTGTTGAAGAGAGCCGTCTCAACGGTGCTGTTTACAATCATATTAAATTTGTTAATTTTCATTATATTTGATTGCAAGAGTCCTTATATTTAATTACAATAATATTTTATTACAATGATTAATCCAACAACGAAGTGTTACTTTGGTTGCAAGGGAATTATATTTGGTAGTATTTGATACATATCGACTCAACGTATTAAACATATCATATATCTGCAACTAAAAATCTGCATAGGAATTTGTTTTTAAAACGTTTTCTTATAGATTTATATTTTTTTATTCTAATTATAATTTTTATTCTGAATAATTATATTTATATTATTACATTTATGAAACATTAAATATAGTTATTATATCAGCTAATCACTTTTAAATGGATTTTATTATCAATCATGTTTATCAATAGTTTATTTAAACTGAGTTTTAAAGAACACTGTTTTTTCATTTAAACACTGTTTCTTAAGATGCAATGTCTTAGAGCTTTTCAACGGTTTTGAGAAGAAATGATTTTATTGGATAATCTATCTAGTGTCATGATTTTAATTGTCTTTACACATATTTCAGATGTTTTAATTTAAGTTTACACAAATTAGTTGATATTTTCCAGCCTAGTTAATTCACAATTTTTTAAGCAAATTATTTTTCGCCATATCTATAAAATATGGTAAATGAAAACCCAATAGATAATTACCACCTGCTCACTTCAATTCATTTGACTTATCCTCAAAAAATAAGAGCAAAAGCTACTAACAACACAGTAGGCATTATTAGTTCCTGATAGACATGAATGAATAAGAATAAAACTTTTTCCTTCCTTTCCTGAAACACATTTCAATCATTTTCAAAGAACACAATCAGAGGAAATTAGCTTGGAAGCTAAAAAGTATAAAATATTTTACAATCAAAGGAAGATCTTAAGCTATTGTCGGGAACAAAACTGTTATAAAACATTTGATCTAAGTAGAGAGAGGAAATTACATTCTTGAGTCCTGTATTTTAACAGTAGATGCACATAAAACCAATTTTTGAAAAAAGTTTCATTATGAAAATCAG
>BMAW01111401.1:161359-321099 GCA_019974015.1 Nephila pilipes
TTCATTATTATTCTGTCCTTATAAATGCACTTTTTACATTCAAACAGATAAAATAGTACATATTTGAAGACGGTAATATAGAAGCTCCATACGATTAACATTACGTACACGAAATCGAAATGGACCGGAGATGGGAACCTTAATATATTCACGGAGAGTTTTAAAATGTGGGTGGAGCTAGCAATGTTATATTTTCATCTTCTGGGTTAAAGTGACTTTTCTTTTGAAATATTTGCAGAGCAATATCCTGGCCTAGAGGGTGTGACAACAAAAAAAGCATGCTTATATATTTTTTTTATTGACGAGAATAGGCGTAATGAATATGTATGGTGCTGTTGAATCGCATAAATGCAGATGACAACTAAGAATTCTGTTACGGAAAAAAAAAAAAAAAAAAAAAAATTTAAAAAAAATTAAAAACCAAGTACAAAATAAGATAAAAGTAGGTTTAAAAATAAATAAATTAAATGTTGTCTGTAAACAATTTTTGGAGGTAACTTTCAAAACAATTTGGACATAAAGTGGATTTAATTTCTGCATCCCTTGCATTTAAAAATGACTTTCCTTTCTTTATATTTTTTCTCCGACATTCTTGATAACATAATTTTTTTTCTCTTATAACCTGCAGAAGCTTGAAAATTTTTTCGGGAAAATATTTCAGAAAGTGTTTTAGAAAAATTCGACTGAATGTTGTCTTCTCTTGATGGATCTGGTTCATTAATAACTGAAGGGTTCATAGTTCTTCGACGACTTCCTCTACTTTTTATTACGAAATATTTACCGGTTTTTATTTCGGTGGGGAATTAAATTAAAAAAATACTATAAGGCTATGCCAGAAACTTAAAAATGGTTCTACTTTTTTCTGGTGCAGTTGCTTGTATGTGAAGAAGGAATTCCATATAGGTGCAACAAATGAAAAATTACCATTTTATACCAACGCATAATAAAGGTAATTTTTTTGCGCGGTGAAGAGAATTCAGTGATGTTTTCAAAATGTTGCATCTTTGAATAATTTTTTTTACCATTGTCAAGTATCCTGCAAGGACAGTTTATTTGTATTTCATATATTTTTCATATTTAAACATAATATTGTGACTGCTCCAGCCGTCGTTTATTTATCAAGGGAAGTAATCATGACGGTTCCTACCGTCATTACCTATGGACGGGATGAATATTCGATTGTTATAACCGTACTGTCCATGAATGTGTTGAGGGACCTCAGGACCCGAAACCACGACGCGAAGGAAATAGTACTGGCCATGACCTCTCAGCTGCCACGGTAAACTCGCTGGAAGAAGTTGAATCGACAGAAAAGAATAAAATTTTACAAAATTGCGTAATAATAAAGAGTAAATCACAGATTTTCATTTAATGTTAGGTTACAAAACTGATTTTTGATTATTCAACATTATGATTATTTCTTTTCAGAATTGAGCTTCTATTGCAAATAGTCATATAAATTTGATTATTCAAGTATAATTTTTTTTTAAAAAAATTTAATGAATTCGTCAGGTGAGAGCAAAATCCTTTTTTGGGATTCGTCGTTCATTCATGTTTTGTGTGATGACCTGTTTTGGATGAAATCCTATGTATGGTCCTTTATGATACTATTAGAAACACAGTTTGTCCAAACGGATTTGTCCTTTCCTAAATTTGCTGCCTTAAGCTGTATTAGGGCGCTTAGTTTACGAATTTAAAATACAAATATTTACCTTAAAATAAAATTTATCATTAATAATCTTGTAATCAAAGCCAGTTTAGTGGTTAAACTGCTCCAAAGATTTATTGAGAACGTTAAAAGTTTAATTACTAAAATACAATTAAGAACAATTTATAAAATAGATATAATTGATGAAAACGAATTTAAAACAACAGGGTTAATAACGGAATAAAAAGTCACATGTGTGTGTGTGTTTTAAAGCAAATAAGCTACGGTTGGGTGAGTAATGATTGAGTTTGATGGCGCAGGAGCCAAATGTGGCTATTATGCGCCAAATAAGATGTAACTGTGGACTAGACGTTTGAAAAAAATGGAATAAATAAAGTTGGTTGACAAGAAGAGGGGTCGAAAATAAAAAAAGGAATACTAGAGCATCACTATGGCGCATCACCCATGTTTACCAAAGACAGTAGCCCCATAGGGAAAGAAAGAGATGACTAAGGTGTGAAGAGGTCGTGATACCCGAGTTTGTCTAAAGAAGGCAAGTCCCCAAGGGGAAGTTGCGGTTGTGTATCCACTTATGAAAATATGATAATAATCAAGAACTGATATTTTATGAAATGTTCTGCAATCGTTTTGCCAAAATTTCATATGATTTTAGATATTAAAGTTCCTACATCACTGCAAAAAAAAAAAAAAAAAAAAGTTACCTTGACCCGTTTTTTGATTTAAATTTTTGGACAGTTGTTCTTTTGCTGAAACGTATCGATTTCTAGTCTTGAATTTTATTTTAAATATTTCCAAGAGAAGATTTTATAAAGAGCTTAAAAGTTTATGATTTGCAGAACTAAGCATTAACATCTTTTTGCGCCATTTCAAAGGAAAAGTCACTTAAAATGCAAGTGCACGGAAATCAACAAGTTCAGACATTTTCGTTACCTCAAATATAAGATTTAGAACATTTTTCGAAATCAAATCGCCAAAGAAGGGAAGTTTTGAAGTGATATGTATAAAACTGAGATTCTATGAATCGTGCGAAAACAGTTATTTCCTGTCAAAAGAAATACAGAAATGGTGAAAAATGTAGTAAAGAAACCGTTTTAGGTTATATAACTTGTATTTGCATTTTAAATATAATCAAGCTTTTTGATAAACATTATGGTCATTGTTTAAATACACATTGATAATTGCTCACTTGAAATTAAATACACACAATCAGGCTTTTACGTAATAAAATTTCACTGCGTAATGTTAATTTATATGAATGAAAAAAGTGCGAAAATTTTAAAAAAATGACATACAGAGCCAAAAAATTGCTTTTTTTTTCCTACAGGAAAAATAATGCAAATCTAACGTAACTGGCATAAAAAGAATAAATTCATTTACAAATCATTAGATAGCGGCCCCCAATGTATTTGTACTTCATGTAGAAAATCCAAAACTTAACTCTACATTAATTATTTTCATAGGAAATGACAACATCTTTGCCTTAAGTAATCAAAAGATGTGTTCCATACGTTTTGATCTTAAAGACGTCGAAGGCAACAAACGCTATGCTCAGTATGATACTTTTTGGATTGATGACGAAGAACATAAATACACTTTGCACATCAAAGGATACGTAGGCGATGCAGGTAACGTGCTGCTTATTAAAACTTTTTATTTCTTATATAGGTTATAAAATATACTTAAGAAAAATTCATATTTATAAACAGACGTGTTCTAAATAATTGAAGGGGGGGGGTGAAAAAGAAAGAAAATTTCATGAATAAATTAAATATTTTCAAACGGATAAAAAAAATTACTATTTTAGCCCTTGGAATAAGAAAGAAAAAACGGGAGAAAAAAAAAGGGGGGGGGGGCCAAAGCGTGTTTTTCGGAAGGCGAAATCGGAAAGAAACCATTGGATAGGGATACATTAATTCAAGAATACCAATTTTGACGCCCTTTTATTTTCCATTGCCACAGCTGGTCTAAAATTGGATACAACCACAAAATCATTTGGGGAGGAATTTCTCAGTTTATTGCGCATGAAAAAATTCCAGTTACTTTTCATATCGTACCTATTTCATAAATTTCATCTAAATGTGAAAATGGTTTCAACAGAATAAAATTAAATATAAATATGATTGATCAAAGTTTTTACTGATATTTTCAAATCATCAAAAGATTTTTTTAATAGTGAATTAATTTTACGAAATTAATGAGAAAGATATGTAATGCACATTTATTGTTAAATCTCTTAAGCTCTCAGGGGATAATACGTTGCATAACTTATTTGGGACTCATGAAACTCATAACTCTTAACCTCCATATCTTGTAGCGTTTTGGAGCTGAACTTTGGCTTCACTTGCCCAGAACTGTGATTTTATTTAAAACTTGTTTTTTAAAAATAGTAGTAATTAGAAAGAAAACTATCTCTTCTAACTAAAAATCTTAAATTTTCTGACTAATAAATTCGACCTTTAAAAATACCTTAATTCACTTTTAAATTCATAGAGTTAATTACCCCCCCCTCCTCATTCTAAGAATAGAGTAACTGGGGGAGGGGGCTTAACTTTAGCGAGCAACCAATGGGATAGCTGCCTTTCGTGTCAGTGTTTTTGTTGGAATCGGAGCTTGAAGGAGATAATAATGAAATAATATTCTGCCCATTCGGGGTGCTCTCGGCAGTATCGTTGTAGCTCCTATTGAAAAGGTGGAAGTTCTAGCACATAACCTTCAGAGTCAATATAAACCCAACACTGATGTAGATAACTCTTGGTTTTCTGCACACACCCATCGAAAAATAGAGCGTTTTTTGGTTTCTTTCACCTATCTGAATCAGGACTACATTCGCCCAGTACAGGAATTCATACACAAATTAAACATAAAAAAAACACATGGATTGGATTTAATCACAAATCACATCTTTAAAAATATCCCCCTAAAATTCATATTCTTCATCACGCTGCTTTTTAATCTGCTCATGGAGAATTGTCATTTCCCAAAAAATTGAAAAATCGCTGAGGTTGTCTCCATTCTGAGACAAATTCGGATGATGAAAGTCCTCAAAATTATCGTCCAATATCTTTACTCTGTTCCCGAAGTAAAGCATATGAATACGTTCTTTTGAAACACTTGAATCAGCATTGCTTAGGCAGGTATATTTTTATTCCAGAGTAGCATGGCTCTGTTATTTAAGGCTCCACAGTAACGTACTTACTTCGAGTTACTAAGCTGGTCCAAGACGACTTCTTAAGTAATCAAGTCACGGGTATGCTATTTGTGGAAATAGTTAAAACCATTGATAAAATTTGGCGTGAAGGGTTGGTCTCCAAGTAGATGAGATTTGGTTTTTCGGACGAAATCGTCAAAATTATTCACTCGTACCTGGACTCCCGCAGTTTCTGAGTACGTGTAGAAAACGCAGTCTCTGCTCCCAGGCCACTCCTCAGTGGTGTATCTCAAAGGGAATTCTTTCTCCCTCATTATTCTTCCTATTCGTAAATGACATTCCAAAGGCTACAAATATTCATTTAGCCATGTATGCCGACGACACTGCATAGTAATTAAAAACATCTGCAATCGAAAAATTATAAGCAGATTGCAGACGTATATCTCTCGTCTACAGCTCTGGCTCACACACTGGAAAATTAAAGTCGATGCGTCCAAAAGCAGATTAGTTATGTTCCTCAAGTAATATTAACTTTTCTGGAAGCAATACTTTTTCTTCAAACGACAAGACAAGGAAAAAAAAATTAAAAAAGTTCAATGCAAAATTTTACAAAGATGCGCTTTTTTAAAAAATAGTTATTATTAAGTTACTCAATTGAATATAAGAACTAAAGTAAACGATGAAATATCGCGAAATGGACAATAGTAAACTTTTCCGATATTAAAATTAAAGGGAGTAAAATTGAAAAATGTAGTTAAAATTGAAGCAAAGGATAAAAAAATTGAAAAGTGATCTGGTACGCCAAAAGTGATCCACCTAAAACAATACCCATTTAGGTGGCTGTAATAATACATCAATTTTAAAATCATTTGACCCCAAAACATTTCAAGAAGGAAGCCAAACTAAAAAGACGTTGTTTGAAATTTTTGACGGAAGTAATAAAAAAGGCTGTCTTATAGTTTAAAATTCTGAATGTGGTGTATTGGTATGTCGTTCACGTAATGATTGAAAAGGGTCAGAGACAAATTCCGCCTTGCGGGACTCCAGCTTCAATATAACTTGGATTTGAGTGAATGCTATTTACTGTGACTGAAAAATCTCTGTTATTTAATTAGGTAGGGGGGAGTTAAACTTAATGAGTTTGTAGATCAGTTCTATGTGCCAGACTCGGCGACAGGCTTTCTGGATATCCAAGAATACCGCACCAGTATTTTGCCTATTATAAAATCCTGTTTTGGTGTATTCCACCACTCGGAGGAGCTAGTGTGATGTGGACAGATGCTTTATTTCAATCCAATAAGAAAATTTAGGAGAAATTTATTATGTGATATTTTGAAAATTAAGTTCATTACTGGCGAAAGCAGGCATCTAACAAAAGCAAAAACTTTTACTATAAGATTTTGAAAAAAGTCAGCTACTGCATTTTGTGGTAAAGTTAAACAATAGCCCCTTTGAAGGATAGCTGGAATGAAATTATATAAAAAAAGTAATTAAGGATTGAATAACGTAATCATAGATTGCTTGGAGGGGGTAAAAAGTATCTAAAAAAAAAATTAAAAGTTGCAAGAAGAAACTTTTGAGTAGTGTAATTTAACTTAATAAAAAGAAATGTACAAGATTTAATGACAAAAGGTCTTCTAACTTTGAGCTACGATTAGGGATGGGTAACGGCCGGTCATGTTCATTTCCCTTTTTAAAGACCAAATGGCAGTAATAATTTATTTATCATTGTACTGGTGAACAATTTGAGATACTTTTCCATTTCGCCGGCGCAAGCTATAAAGTCACTAAAAATTATACATCCGACGCCTGATGGAATATATGTTTACTGTGTGTTGTCGCCAATAAAGACTGTTTGGCGAGATGGAAAAGTACCCAATTTACTTATTCTAAGTAGTTCATTCCATTCATCTGTTCTTTGATTATCTAAATATGCTGAATCATTTTCTGTGCTTTGCAATCAGTTAATACAGTCTTAGTGTTATTCATTTTTTCACCTTTGCTCAAGCATTAATTTTTCATTGGATTCACACTTTTAAGATAAATCTCATATTGAAATGTATGTAGTTTTAGTTTTTAATGTCGCACTAGAAGCAACAGCTTCTTTGCTGTCGCAATGCTACACGAGGGCTATTGGCGATGGACCTCGTAATTTTGAACCTCGGTCAAGTGACGAGGGCGACACCTGAGCTGGCACCTCATCTCCTAACTTCCATACCACGCTAACGGGAGGACTTTGGGCCCCGACAGATTTAGCGTGCATCAGCCCCGGCTACACGACGGGTCTTTAGCGGTCAAGGATCGAACCCCCGACTGAACGAAAACCGCCGGCCACGAATCCGAAACCATGACCTCTAGGTTAACGCGGCCATTTGAAAGATACGTAATACAGTTTTAAAAAATGATGTAATTATTTTCAATGTGTGTTAATACTCTGCAATTTTAACTTCATGAATTATAATTTCCTTACTTAGTGTTATCAAACGAAAAAAATCAATCAAATAGAAAGAGAATTATTGAAAATTAAAAATAAAATTTTGTTAAAAATATCACTTGAATAATTATTGTTAGTCACAATTAAAAAGTGTATACACAACTGGTATAGTAATTTTAAGGTAACTGAGATGCCTTCGATTACTAAAAATGTTACTATTTATGCCCCAGTTTAAATAGTCACCATTTATTAAAATTAAAAACAATGCTATTCAAACTATAACATTAAGATGTCTATTTCTCTGTATTTGTTTATGCAAAGATAATCTCATTTACTAGCATAAGTAATTATGTTTGAGCAACTCATAGTTAGTAGTCCCATTTGCATTATATAAGTCACGTACTTACCTTTAAGAATATCTTGCATGAAATATACATATTTAAGACTTTAAACTTGTAGAGAATTTATAAACATAGTATTTTATACGTTGAACATAATTGCAAATACAAAAAATAAATTTAATAGCATTTTTAATTTTATGATTCAAATTTCCTATGATTTTTATAAAAATACTGTGCATTACATAAATTTTATAAATATTTATTAGAAAAAAAAAACTATGTTCACTGCCTAGAAAATAACCTCATTTGATATTGTGCCAAATATCAGCACTATGGATAAAGTAAATTATGAGAAAAGTGTATCAGAATTCTAAAAAAACACATTTTGAGAAAATGGCAAGTATGGATGTTTTTTTTATGGAATTGTACTAGCGTTTACTATTCAATTTTCGTGTGTTCGGTTTATCACTTAATACATCCATGGAATTAGCGTAGCGTCCACGATTTCTTAACAGCAAAATTTTAAAGAATGCATAACTGGAAGCATTTTAGGTTCTCAGTTACTTTAAATGAGTAAATACACTTATTTCAGTGAATTTAATTATATATTATAACTTTTTTGAATGCAGAAAGTTTTTCCTAAATAACACATTTATTTAGCTGACTTATTTAAAAATGTATGAGAACAACAAAAGTACTAATCCTTATTAATATTGCTAAATGTTTATTTTTAATGGAACAATACATTATATTTTTCATTGAAAATATTTTTTTATTGTAATGATTTTTCGTTTACCATGCATAAAAATTACAAAACCATGTTTCTAAAAGATCTTATTCATATTGAATTCTTTTAAATATGAACATAATATACATATTTATTTGCATTTCATTAATCCAGCACTTAAGTTTCAAATTCAAAAGAAAAACAGAAAATAGTGTTCACTTAAAATAACAGCATCTTCTATTCATAGTCATTATCAGATAATGGAGACTATTGATTTGGCACACCTCTACAAATTTCAAAAGGTTAAGTGGGTTGGTTTGAACTGTCACTCAAGAGTAGGCCTGATCAAACTGCGGTTCGCACACCTCAGTCATCGGATCAAAAATGCAAACTTTTACTGTACATAAATTACCAAAGAACATTTCACACCATGAATCGCTCATATCATATTACTATGAGAATATCTTAGTACATTGTAGAAGAAAAATTGTGGCGATAGTCCAGTCATTCTTGTTCAGAAACAATTCCTAAGTTGAGTTTATTTTAAAAAGCATGTGGGTTGTCCTGCTTGAATGGGCAATATACAGCGTATACCTAACCAGCAAACCTACTGAAGAGTACAGGTATGCGTTACTGGACACTGAGAATGCAACATGCAGGTCACATGAAATAGCAGCAGACAGTAAGCCTAATATATTTGACTCAGAAGCATATAGTTCCAGACAGTTTGACAATTCAGTGTCTTTGATTGCCAATAATTTAGCACCAGCATTGTGTTATAACTACAGGATAGTATTTTAAATTATATTTTGTACAAATACATTTAATTCACTATATATATATATATATAAAATGTGTGCATGAATGAGCAATGAGTTAGATTTATCACCATCCTTTTAATTTTGGCTCTTTTAACACAAATTCAAATTGTCATGCTAAATACTCATACTAAATCACCTCTCTAGTTATGGGAAGCAACTAATCCTCCAGAGTCCCAGGTATTCAAAACATTCAGTCATAAATTAAGGGAAATCATGTATATGTGGTCCACAAAGACACTTTTGAATTAGACAGCTCTAGAATAATAAGAGTTGTTGGTAATGGACCACAGTCAAATAATGAAAGCTTCAGAGCTGGTATTTCCCTCTCTAACTTCTACACCATAGCATAAAGAAGGCTAATTTCCATTTCATGTGCAGCAGCCTCAATATTCAGAATAGGTCTTTAGTGGAATTAGGGCTCAAACACAGTTCGACACAACCAATATAAACCACTATCCCCCACCCCCAGTACTGTGATTGAATAGGATTAAATGCACAGTATTCCTTATTAATAATCCTTGATAATACCAAGATTCAAATTCACAACCTTCTGCTAAACCAAACCTATTTCAATATGACTTACACCTGTATTGATTGACAAATAAATAGGATCAGAGGGTATTAAAAAATTGATGTAAAAGTAATTTATTTAAAAATATGCTTTTAAAGATATACAATTGAAATACGATTAACATTAAATCAACTTTTTTCATGATACAGCAGCTGAATAAAATGTTCTCTCATTTGTTTTAAATAGAAAACTTTAAACTATACCAATAGATTAATTTGATACTTAGAATCATCTTTCTTATATTAAACACTTTTTCTTCCCTTTAAAAAAAAAAAACCCTTTATATTAAAAAAAAACTTATTGATCTCTACAATTTTATATTTTCCTTTTTTTCTCGTAGGCGATTCAATGATTCCTGTTCATGACAACAAAAAATTCTCAACCAAAGATCAAGATAATGACAGTGAAAAAAACCAGAGTTGTTCACAACTTTACAAAGGTGGATGGTGGTATGACGCCTGTCATGCATCAAATTTGAATGGCCTTTACTTGAGAGGTAAACACGATAGCTATGCAGATGGTGTTATTTGGCATTCCTGGAAAGGACATCATGAATCCATGGACACCACAGAGATAAAAATTAGAGCTAAAGATTTCAGAAAAGAATATTCAGATGCAAACTCAGTATCATCCTAGTAAATGTTTATCAAACTTCTAACAAAATTATAAGATAAGTGTACTTTTTCCTTCAAAATATAAAGTGACAAGAGATTAGTATTTGAGTCCCTACTTTCTCAAGTGACGTAATTTATGTCACAAGAATGCTATAACTAGAAAAAAGAAATTTCAAATTTCAGAAAAGCAATGTTTAATATATTTAACTACAACAGCATCGTTAAATTCTATTTATAGTATTAAAATGCCTTTATCATTTATTATATTGTATCATAAAAATACTGATTACATAAATGAAATTGCCGAAGTTAAATTTTCTGGCAAAAAGTATGTCACTATACGTCTGTAAAAAAGGATTCAATTTCATTGTTTAAAAACAACATTTTTCATAACAATTAGACAAGTTTTTCCATGGTTGTTAAATTGAAACTATTTTTAAAACAAATTGCTCAATGTTAAAATTTTTGCATTTTATCAGATATCATACTAAAAACTTTCTGCATTCAGGAATTTTTAGACCACATGGGATTACCCAAATAAATGCAAAAAAGATGCATAATGAACAATGAGGTATTTCCCCCCCTGTACAGTTTTAGGATGAGATGCTGTAATTACACCAGTATTACATAATGTAGAAAACTATATTTTTCCAGATCACAGCTATTTTTCTTTCCCCCCCCCCCGAAAGTATTCAATACTGGTAATATGAAAAATATATCTTTGATATAAAGGCAACAATTCCAATTCATTATAATACAATGAAGCTGAGAAAATGAATTTTAACATTCAATTGAATATACATTGAAAAAAAAAAAGATAAATACAAAAATTGTCTGGGAAGAAAATTCTTTTAAAATTGTATTTATTTTGATTACTTTAAATATTTAGCAACATAAACTCATATATTATTAATGTAGTTGTTCTCTTGATATCAAAATAGCGCAGAGAGCTAAATTTATAGAATAAAATTTACATATTTATATTTAACACACATACACATAATTGAGTTTCTGTTATGCACTAGAGTAAAAATAATTCCCATTAACCCAACTTATTATTTGAATGTATTTTAAAATAATTATTTTTCAATTCACATTACACATTGAAAAAATGAAAACTGATATACATGTATGGAATTCAAAGACTTTATTTTTGTCCATAATAGGTTTAAAAAAAAAAAAAAAAACTTACACAGCATATTTCAATTATAATGCATCATATTTCATACAAAGAAAATATCCACACAATAAACATTTCAAAGTTGCATATATTCTTTCTTAAATCCAATCAACACTAAATAATTCCATTGGTCCTATTTTACAATTATGACGAATTTCCTAACTACACAGAAATATTCTGTGGACAATAGTAGCTTTTATTTACAAGTCCACCATGTACATAGAGAAAATAAAAACCAACAAATATTTAGTCTAAGGAAAAGAATCAGGCAGTACACACATATATTTATTAAAAAAAAAAAAAAAAATTCAAAAAAATATTGACATAGTTGTATAACATGGAAGTGAACATACATATTTTACAAACTGAATAACCCATAGATGCAGACTTCAGTAGAAAAATGTATTATATATTTTACTGATTTATATATATATACATATATATATTAAAAAAATTAGTTTAAATTATTTTAGTTCTTTAACAAAAACAATTGCAGAACGTTTACTTAAAAATAAAAAGATGAAATGAAATTGAAGGAAGAATTACACAGCTAACATTCATTATTAGTTTTTGCTTTTAGAACTAAACATTAGATTTATTAAAAATAAATTTAATACCTAATTATTACAAAGTATCACAGCACGATACAAATAAATAAAAATGTGAACAGACAATGGGAAGTAAATATGAGCAAATTTTTCCAAGAAAATTTGTATTGTCTAAATTATAACATAGTTTAAAAAATAAAAGTACAGAGTTCATTTCAGATTGATTTTACGGAATAACTAGCCTTATAAATCTTAAGTAGCTCAACATACACTTTTTTAATGTATATGTTATGCATTCAAATCATTTTTCTATAGTTACAAGAAAGATTTTACTGAATTCTATAAGCATTGTCTTTTTTGAGCAGCAATAATAGAATGTATCAGCTTAAATTTCCTTACATTTAATGTTACAACAGAACATTGACTGTGAGATCAGCATATTCAAGACCATTAAAGATTTAAGAATCAATACATGAGAATTGAAATATGCACATTATTCAATTGAGCTAACAATAATAATTTGTTAAGATCTTTTTTAGTTCCATAATTATAATTTTCCTTGGCTGGTTATCTTTCCTTTTAAAGTTATAATACATGTCTTTTCCTTTCCACAACCATTTTCAAAACTGAAAAATGAACCCTGATTAAATGGTTTATTGAATATTTACATAAATTACTAAACATTTAAATTATTTTCAATTTAAAATTAAAATAAGTGTTAAGGCGATCATTTAAAACTCTAATCTATAATGATTTTACTAAAGTAGTTGATATTACAAAATGAAACTGAATATGCTTGAAGAAATAAATTATTTAGTTATTCATAAAGAAACGAAATAAAAGTGTTAACAAAACATTGACAAATTTAAAAACTTAAAATAAAAATTCATTGTCACAATTTATACAAATTTTTAAATTAATAACAGCAAATGATTAATAATTTTCATCGGTACATACTATACAATAAGTATTGAATGCATAATTTATATTTAATGTCATTAAATAACCCCAAAATCAAATAAATAAAAATTCAGAAATTTACAAATCACAGTTAAAGTAAACACAGAAAATCTTACTATTATATAATACAATAGTAATTTGAAGTATTAAATAACTTTTTACTAAAATACAACACAAGGAACTGAGCAAATTTTTTAGCCATTTTTAAAATCAACTTATTCATACAATCAACTTAAATGGTACATTAATAAATCTCAAATGATTAAAACAGTTTTGATAACCATAATTTGATTTAACAAGGCTTAAAGTTGAGTTTTTACTGATGGAGAATTCATTCATCAATAACTATTTAACATAAGCAACAAAAATAAAAAAAAAAAACTTATGTTACCTAAAAGCTACAACAAAGGACAATCTGAGTTTGCAAATCCATATTTGTGCAAACATTTTCTATACACACAATGTGATAAAACACTTCATTCAGTGTGTTCAAATGTGGCAGTAAAGAATTCTAATATTGAAATGAGAATGCATATTCATCTTCGAAAATGTGGTTTAAAATATTTTCTGTTTCGTTGATAATAATGATTACGGTTTTGCTTCCATTTATAGTGAGAATCATACTGCTTTTGATGGTGATTATGATGTCCATAATAATCTTCCCCCTGAAAGTAAACATTTAAAAAATTATACTTAATTACAGGACAAATGCAAGTATACATACTAATTATTTTAAAAATTCTGCAATCATTTATAATTTCAGAATGTTATTTATTGCTATCAAGCTTTACTTATTCTACTGGCTTTGGATGTCAAATAAATTATTCCTAAAGTTTTATCAAATATAATACATATAAGTCCTCTCTAATTTTCTATTTCAAAAGCTGGTTTTGTCAATTCACTGTTTAAAAAACAAATATAAGAAAGTTCTAAAACTAGTTGTAATTTAATGCACTTTAAGTCTAAATAATCTGCATTAAACTATTGAAACTCAGGAGCAACAATGAAAAATTAAGAATATACGAGAGTGCGCACAAAGACTTTAAGAAATCTCCAATTCATTTTATACAGCAAGCAAAGTACTTTAGAGAATAGAGAAGAAAAATTAAAAACAGTTTATAGATAATTTCTTACATTATATTTCTTGCGATTATAATTTCTTTCTTCATATTTCTGAAAGGGATTTTGTTTGTAATAATGCTGGTAACGATCTTTGGATTTGAACTTCCGTACCTGTAAAAAAAACTGTTGTTAGAGTAGAGGAAAATATTTTTTTAATAAACATGTATATACTTATATATTTTTATTAAACATAAGGAGGAGGAGGGGATATTTACATATTAAAAGAATTTCAAGTAGGAAATTCTGCTTAAAGCTTGATAGAAGTAACAGTAAATTATTCTTAAAGATGTTTATTACCATACATTTTAAAGAGGTAAAATGAACACATCTTTGAAGCGGGAAATGCTCTATAAATATAAATGAACGTAAGAAGCATTTTCAAATATATAAAAATGAAGAAATATGTTTCATTTACATGAATAGAAGTCAAGAAATTCAACTTCTTTTTAAAACTTCTTACGATCTCCAAATTTTTTCATTTAAATAGATATTCAATTAATTTTTATTGAAGATTGGTCAAAATGATTATTATTTTTTAAATCTCCAAATATTTTAAAATTAGTACATAAAGCTGACAAACTTTTCAAAGAACCAAAAAATTCAGATTTATATAAAATGTTTCATACACAGTTTCAGGAAAAATAAGATTCTTCACTGAATAAAAATACAGCTAGCTGTAAGAAAAAGTCTCACCTTTCCTCTATCATATTCATCTTCATAATCCTCTAAATATTTCTGTTTTTCAGAGATAGATTTTGAAGAATTTTTGTAATGATTATCTCCTTCCCATGTAGGAACTAAAATGAATAAAAATACAATTACTTTTAACAATCGATTAAAAATGTTATACAACCTCACCAATAACAATACACATCTTAAAACAAATACAGAAAATTGTAATCATTTCCTATTGTTAAGAACATAAGCAAAAAAGTTAAATACCCAATAAAAACTTCTTTTACCCCATAAATTTTTTTTAAAAATAATGAATAATCTTCAATTTTTAATGGAAGCAAATTGAGAAATTATTTTCACTTATAACATAGCATTTCTCCAAATTATCTATTAGCGCAATCTAATAAATAAGAATAACACTTCACACCAATCATGAAACTTTTTTGCTTCATTACTTTTTTACATGAAACTCTTTTATTAAATATGTAACAGTTCTTAGGCTTGGATGAATTAAACATATTTATAACAATTTTAAATTCAGTCAATTTCTACAAATTATTTTTACAGAAATTTACACTTAACAGACTAGATTCTTTTTACCATATTAAAATTTCCTCTAGTTCCAACCAAAAATGACTAAAATAAAGCCTAATTGTAAAAAACAAAACTATTAAAAAATAAACTGTGCAAAAAAAATTTCTACAGAATTCTTTGAAATATTTCATTTAAACGTTGTTAATAAAGGTTCTATACACAGATTTAAAAACAAAAGTGACTTTTCTGTAAACATATTTAATGGTTTCAGGCAACACAGAATTTTGAAATATCAATTTGAAATCAGGATATATAACCAGTTTTTATTATGATGTTTCTAAAATTTCAATATAGGAATATTTCTTTTAAAAAGTAATTCATAAATTTAAATACCAGAAGCTCCATAAAAGTAATTAGAATTTTTCGTAAGTTCAGACACTACATCATGAGGTCGGTTTCCTTTTGAATGAGAACTTGATCCAGAACTATAGTCATTTCTTTTGTCATGTTTTTCTACAAAAAATAAAATTGGCGAAAATTTAACATTTATGATTCAGATTAAACAATTTACAATAAGAAAATCTTGCCACACAATACATGCCCATATATTCTTACAAGTTTAATCACAAATCAAATATTAAGAAATCTGTATCATTTAAAGATTTAAATTCATAAAACATTTAGTAGGTACTCCATATATTAAAAGTGTAATATTTAAAAACCCAGAAAAAATATTGATTAATGAAATTAGATGCATTTAAAGTGTTAGAGAAGTATATTCTTTCCGCATTACAGGTATAGGACAAGCAAGTCAAACTCGTGGCTCCATTGCTCGATCATGTCCTTTTGGTCACAAAAGCAACTGCTCGACCTTAAAAGGTTTAAGATCTATTTAAGGCCAATACATTATATCTTTATTGAAACTGGGTGGTAGTAAAATTAAATTAAAAATTGTTGACAAACACCAATATTTCCAAGAAAAATGGAAATAAGGAGTATTTTGACAAAACCTAAAATACAACAATCTATTTGAGATATGTTATAATTATTTTAGAGCACCATACTTTTATATATAAAACATCACTATGAATAACAAACACTAAGATACAAATCAAATCACAAAGATTAATGTTCTTGTTATGAAGGTGAACAAGGAAAAGAGAAATGTACCACCATAACTACATATAATGCAATCATATGATACTTTAATTCATTAGAAATTAACTTGTGGCTGGAAATGAGCAAACCCTTGGTATAGGGGAATTCTTTCCCCCTTCTAAACAGATATGCATATCCTAATCCTATTATACAGAAAGATTACACAATTAATTTAAAAGTGATGTAAACTGCGGATTAATTTCATTTAGTGTAAAATGTAGCAAGTGAAACAGAGGTAAATACAAATCACATTAATGTCTCTTTTTACCCAAAATATATCTGAATAACACATGAAAACTAAAAATACTCAATCTGCTAATTTATTAAGATGGAAAAAAAAAAAAAAAAAAAAAAATTGTTGCTGCTGGACAAACTTTTATCACCAATTTTAAAATTAAAAATATATCCTCAAAAGCAAAATTGCAATATATTCAAGTATATAAAATAAATTTTCCACTAATTCATTTAGTTTATCAAAACTCTTAGAATAGGATATATAAAAACAATATTAGTCATAGAGAGAGAGGAGGGAGTAATATCTTTATCTTATGAAAATACAAAATTTAAGCAACATGCATTAAAATATCATACCTTTAGAAGATGAAGCATAATTATTCTCCATACTGTCTTTTGTTTTTTCTACCCACTCGTACTCCAAACTAGAATGAGAACTTCCAGCACTTAGAACACTTTCAGTCTCTCTTGTTTTTCGTTTGTCTTTAGATTTCTCATATTTGCTAAAGGTTTTATCACAATAAGGAGAAACAGTTTTACTTTTCTGTAAAGAGCCGGAATCATAGCACACATTTTTACTCGAATGTAATGAATCACTTTTCACTTCATGTCCTGATGAATTATATTTTCCAGATGCATTTAAATGCTTATTGTGCAAGCCTACTCCATTTTTGGAGGAAAGTTCGGAGAAGTCTTCTGAGTATTTAACCTTTTTAGGTAAAGAATTAAATCTGTTTTCATTGTGGTGAAACTCAGGGGAGTTTTCAGAAACTTTCGTATCAGAGTCATCACACTTCCTTTTGAGAAAGGAATTGTGTTGGTGCTTGGAATTTCTGTCACTGTCGAGAAATGTCTTTTCGCTTTGAGATTGTTGTTTTCGAAAATCACACTTTTTATTAGTGGATTTGGAATTTGACGATCCATTTTGATCATCACTAGATGAGGTAACATTAATGCCATTTTCCTGAGAATTTGAACATGAAATGCTTTTGGTATCTAGGTTAGATGAACAGTAAACACTATTGTTGGATGACAGCGCTGAATATTCAGACTGTTCCTCTGAACTAATCTGACCATTTTCTTTACTTGTACAACTTGATTTATTCACAACTGTATCAATTGAAGAATCAGAGTTTGTGCTTGTTACATGCCAATCTGTAGTTGAATTTACACTGTTAGAACTAGAGCTTGAACCATTAATTTGCGATACTACAGGAGTATCTGTAACGGTCCAAGATCCAGTGGCTATTACTTTAGAAGGCATAGATACAGTGCCAACAGATACAGTTGGAGATAACTTATTAACACTCAAAACAGATCTAGATAACTTTCGCTTAATCTCAATTTTGGGAGAGTTTTCGTTAACAGATTTGTTTATTTTTGTAACATGTTTGGCACTGTCTAATTTTATATCACCAGACACATTGTTTAATGAACCATTGTTGATTTCAGTTTTAGAAATCACATTTTTACTGCTTTCATTTTCATCAGATGATTCTGAAGAATCTTTCATATAAGGCACTAATCCAGTGTGATTGTTACTTGCTTTAGAAATATTTTGAGATTGCTTAACTTTTTTAGCCGGAGGTATTACTTCTGATTTGCGGATGTCCTGAATATTTGGCATACTTGTACGTATTCCAAAAGATATCCGTTCCCTGTTGAGATTTGGAGACAACGGTTTCTTATTAATGTTAACAGAAGAGCAAAGTTGATGTTTAATTGTTGGACTTGACTGCTTTGCTTGATTTCTTTCTGTCAATGGGGAAGATTTAATGGATGGTGTTTCAGGAATTTTCTTGTAATTGCATGCTGAAGAAGGAACAAACCAATTATCAGATTTAAAATTCTATTCTGAATGTTTCAATCAAAAATGAAAACTTTTTGATTTACATAAGAAACTCATACCTGAATTATTTCCTTTTATAACAGGACTTCGATTTTCAGCACATTTCTAAAAACAAACATAACATTTATTTCCTTCTATGATTAGATCATTTCATACACTTTTTACTTTATTGCATTCTAACAAATATTTATATAATTTTTAAATATTTGTTACAAATAAGAAAGGATTATTGCCCCCAAATAAATCAAAATAATTCTCAGTTTTATTTTAAAATTTATGAAATACATAACCAAAATACAACTTCCTAAAATAGATTTTGATTTCAAACGTAGATTTAATATATTTTTAGATAAAAATTTTGCACTCTTTCTCAAAACTAATTATTTTAATAAGTTAAAGGAAAGTAATATTAATTACAGACGTCCAAAATTTCAGAAGTTATACATGTACAATAAAAACAATTTACAAATAGATTTTAAAATTCTCAGCTTTATTCTCCATTATATTTCAGTAATAAACCATTTACATGCATCAGCTAGTTATATCTAAAACATAATCTTCAATACGCTTATCATGCAAAAGTTCAACTTGGATCAGTATAACACCAAGAACTTTATTGATTTTTACATACAGATTTTATTATCAAGTAAACCTTTCATAGGAGATCGGAATAAATCAAAACATATGATTCTGGTTTTCAAGAGAATAAAAGTCAATCTTTATATCAAAAATAAATGTTTATTTCTTCTATCTATTCTTTATCTTACCACATAGCTAAATAAAGAATGTCTGAACAGTAGTTAAATCCTTCAGCCATTATATAGTTGGATATTTAAGATAAAAGTAGACATGATGAATAAGTTGAAGTGAATTTAAGTAACTTCAAGTTATGAAGTATTCATCTTTTTAGATTAGTAACCTGAAGTTCTTTTAATGTAATCACAACTGTGAAACGCATTTTTCATACTTGATTAATATATCACAAAGCTTAATCCAATAACTAAAGTACTTGAGGGTTAAATGATCATTTGATAGTTTTAGTGTTCATTTCAAAGTTAACGAACATATAAGTATTACTTTGAAAAGAAAGTTAAGAAACTATAGCAATGCACCAAGTGGGGTTTGACAAATAACTTTGTATGAAAATAAGGTTATGCATAGCTTCGCAGGAAAGTTATTTTGTTTCAGCAAGTTTACCTTTCTAGTGGGGGAGGGGGTTAAGGAATCAAAGAAATATAATGGACTGTTGATTCTGTAAAGTTTATAAATTATCTTCAATATGATGTATTCTCTCGAGTCGTTTATGGTTCATACATGAAATACAGTACTTTCAGAAACCTATAGCTACTGATATGTCTATCACCTTCACTTACATGCAGACTTTTTTTAAAAAAAATGTCATTTACTAAGGTTATTATGCTCCCTTATATACATATATAATCACTAGGTTATTAATATGTCATACAATACATTACAACACAAGCTATTACAGAATATCAAAATATACCTTCATTGCTGGGTTTTGAGATGGTTCTGCTTTAATGTAAAATAGAACATAAGCACCTTGATTGAGGACTTGAGTCAAACTAACTTGATGAACCTAAAATTACATAAAATTTTCAATTAATGGCTGCAGAAGTAATAAGTTAGAAAACACCTAGTTACTTATTTTTTTCCATTTAAAAATCAAAATTTATAAAATTAAAAAAAAGTTTAATAAGCAAATTGCAGGCATTTTATGATTAATCCAACAAATCATAGTTAAAAATTTAGTATCTCTAAATGACGATTGTTTATTAATGTAGAAGTATAAGCACAACTCGGGATGTACTGGTTGTCATACAAGGATGACATATGAGTAGCCATCAATCTCCTAACTTACATGACGTCTTTGAACCTTGACAGATTTAATAAGCATCAGCCCTGTTACACAACAGATTTTAATGCAATCAGATATGAATTTGCTGTATAATTAAAACTTTTCTGGTCACAGGTTCACAACCATTACCACTTGGTCATAGTGAATGCAAGAGATCAGAAACAAACATTTCAAAGATAAATTTATTTTTAACTTTTTACATAAAAATTATGACATTTCAGTAACATTTCCTTAAAAAAAATTATGTAAGAAATTGAAATAAATACCCTTTGGTCATCCATAATATACCAAAATCCATTTGAATTTTTTACATAACAATAATAATGACCCGAATTACAACTAGGACCTGAATGCACAAGAACAGCATTTAGATGATACCAAACAGGATCACCCTAAAAAAAATAGCAATACATGCATTAATGTAGGATTTAAAAGCAACAATATTCAAATTTTTAATAAAAGAGTTAATTTTACCTTGGGATCTGACATGAATGGACGTAGGTTCAGTTTTTCAGGATAAGTAATTTGTTTAGTTATTTTGCCCCCAAATGAGCGATTATAATCGAATCTATATTAAAAAAAAAAAAAATCAAGATTAGTATTTTCACTGATTTTCATTGAATACATTCATTTAGTTATTTTTATGAAAATGTAGCAAAAATGCAGATCTTTAAATTATTTGATGATTATATATTATTAATTAAAGGAAAGTTAACCCAAATAAGTTGGTACTTGTGTAATCTATGGACCATTTTTGGGAAGGAGGGGGGACAGAAATAAAGCAAAAAATTATTACTGTCATTAAACAATGTACGATTCCATTAGTAATAGAAATTGTCAAATCAAGCAAGATTTCCCTATTTGCCATAAAAATGTGATATGGCCTATTTTATTATCATTTACATGGTTTTATGCAACTTTGTTCGACTCGTATTTAAACAAGAGTTCTGTCAGCTATTGTCCTCAGTTGCTATTTTTGTTTTCCCATCTCAGTTTTTTTTTTTGGGGGGGGGGAGGGGGAAGAGAAGGTAAAAATTAAGGACTTGCTTACTACAAAACAGAATATAGAATATTTTCAAAGCTACGGAATTATGGCATAAAAAATATATTAATGGACACAATATATCAGATTTGAAAACAGACAAGTAATGGTATTGTAATATTAAAGATTGTGTTAAGAAAGTATCCATATGGAAAGAGTTTTGAGGGTTCCAGTGTTCCATTTCTGATCGCTGTTAAATTTATTTAAAGTTGTTAAAAACAATTCACTACTATTAAATGATGAAACAGATAGTAAGATTTGAATAAGATGGTGATGGACTGGAACAGTTATTTCAGAGAAGCATGCACAGACTTTTATCTACGCAAAAGAAAAAATTCTGAAGGCTCAGTGACATTGCAGAAATTTGAAAAGTCTTTTTTACAAAATGAAAAAACAAAGCAGAAAGAATTATTTTTAAGAAATGGGATGATTGGAGAATTTCCCCCTAGAAATAAAAGAAAATACTAAAGAAGAAGAATCCACTTTTTTTTTCAGACTCAAGGAAAATTAATAAACCTGAAGAATTCAGAGATAAGATATTTATATATTTCAAAGTTAGTTACTGTTATGACTTTATGGATTCAAAGAATGGTGTGTACAGTAAATAAAGAATGATACACAAAAATTTAAAAGACTATGGGGATTTGTCAAATGACGTAATAAAAAGCATTGGAAAATGCATGTCATCACTTGAATTAACTCAGATTAATTTAAATGATGTTGGACTCACAACGAAGAGGATCCACTTACTGCTATCTTGAAGAAAATTATGAAATTTAAACTGTTGAAATTATTGTTGTAAATTTGGCTGGAATGGGGCCAACTATCGTTTTCAAAGAATAGGGATTCTACACAAGAACCAATAAATGTTTAAAAGAAAGCAGCTAAAATCCCATTTAACCAATTAAATAATTAGTTCACATGCATTATGTACTAGATATAAATTTCACAAATAGAAATTTATATTTAAATGTTACAATTAATACAAGGCACATGAAAGTGAAATTAAAAGTTTGAGTGAGTAACTGTAGGGTTTAATGGCGCAAGAGCTAAAGTAGGCTATGCTAAGCCATTAAAAGTTCAAAACATATACAATATAACAATTATACCTTTTTAGCTGGAAAGTTGCTACATTGGGAGCTCTATATACCGTAAATTTTTTCTGGGCAGTGACTTTCATTTTGCATTTAGGACACTTATAAGAATTTTCTTGCTCTAAGAGTTCTGGTTGGGTGAATTTTTCCAATGCTTTTTCTAAACTTAATACATTTTGCTGAAAAGAGAAAAAAAAAAAAGCATTTTATTATAAAAGCAATAAATAAATTTTTTTTTACCTAAATTGTAAATTGTTATGCATTTTAAGTTAAATTCATAAAATAGTTATTGGATAATGCGCAGAGCAACATTAACTTGAGTTGACCTATAACAATGTTTATTATAAAACATCCAACTTTTTTTACGGTTGAATTCAACAAAGTATTATCCTGAATACTCATTCAACATTTACAGTAACTTCTTACTAAAGAGAAATGACAAGCATCTCTTATACAAAAATCAAAACGTATCCGTTACCATTCTTTAAAAACTAATAAATATATATAAAAATAATCTAACACTTTAGATTTTACAGCAGATGCAAAGTCATATTGGTGGGAACAGTTATAGTTATACATGTAACTTTACAACTAACCCCTTATCAAAATATACCTGGTTTGATACACACTCAAATAATTATTAAGTCCTAGTGATTATTTAGTAACTTAAAATGATTTTTTCAGATTTTTGAATGATTTAAAAAAACCATTACTTTTGTCTCATAATTTTGATTTACATCTAACTTTTTAAATTATGCATATTATTGAATGGTGAAATTTTAATATATAATAAAAAACAGCTTTTTACACCCGAAGCATATTTAACAATATAAGTTTATAATTATATAACGTATTATCCCCAAAATACATCTTTTAATAAAATCAGAATTATACCTTTATATCTAAAATGAAATCCATGAAGTGATCAAATGTGTTGCTCTTCTCTTTGCATCTCAGGCAAGTGACTGAAATAAATACATGAGCTTCATGCATTAAACCAGCATTTTTCAATAAAGTTTTTAACATTCAATATGTAGTTAAAGAGATCAAAAAGTCAAATTTGGTATCAAAACATTGTAAATTTAATAGGAATTTCCTATTCAATCTTTAAAATTTTTCTGTTTACATATTAAACAGGCTATTTTATTCATAATTACAAATACCATACAATTCTCATTTTGAGATTTTCAGGAAGCTCCTAAATTTAAGCCTTCCAATAGTAGAAAAAGGAGCAGATTATCAAGATTTTAGTTATTGTCTCACTGGAGAACTACCTGCAATACTTTTTAAACATTTGAGTTTTTAATAAGACTGGGAAAAGGTGATCATTTCAAGAAAATAAAAATTATCACTAGATATGAAACAATTCTATGATTTGCTTCAAGAATGAAATTATCTGGAACAAGTACAATTTTAAGCATGTCAAATTGTGTTCTATGCTAAAAATCTCTTTACTACACTAATATTCCTTCTTTAATTTTTTTATTACATATCAATCACCAAGGTTTGGACAAAAATACTACATGAATACCAATCTTCTTGAATACGAGATTTAGTGATAAGTGAAGACAAAAAATGCTAGAATTATATTGGTCAATGCCAGATATATTTTAGTGAATGTGTGTGTGGATTTGTAGCTAAAATGTTACAATGATAACTCCTGATATTTTTTAAGTTAAAATATCTTAAAAAGTAATACCAATTTGTTTTTAAATAAAAAATAATTACAACTTTTTTTTCTAGCCTGATATTTGATAAAACATACAGTAAAGGTGAGAAAGTAAAAATTTTTTCAAAATAATATAAATTGAACTAAACTCCTTCAAAATACTTTTTGATTTCCATAGTATTTATTCAGGCAATCTTTCTTCTGCAGGAAAAGTCTTATAAGTTTTTGCCACAATGTTTAGATAACTTGTTACAATAAAACGAAAGTCTGAAACAATATTAAAAAGTCACAAAGAGCCAAATTAGATGAAGAGGATAAGGCATTAAATTTTAATGTTATCTAGCATTAATTTGCAACTAAGGTTATGCAAAAGTATTGTCATAATGTAATAAAGATCTCTTAGTCCATTAGTATAACCCCTTTTTTTAAAGATTTGAATTGTTCCAAGCAAAAGTTTCTTTAGTACTGTAAATTTTTGTAATTCTGAACATTCTTTATGTTTAATGATTACAGAACCCCTCTTCCTAATTTGTTTTAAAACAATTTTCAATTCTTTATATTTTATAGACTACTTTTTTCTTATCCAGTTTAAAGAAAGATTTCACAAATTAATTTACATAGCAGGTTTTACAGCCGATTAAGAGAAGCATTTCAATATATGTATGTTTGCAAATTTTCAATTAATCAAAAATTACTCAATAGACAATTAATATGGAAGAACAATGATTCAGAGAAGTAATACATTTACTGTTACAGTAAAACTTATTTTGCTTGATCTTTTGAATTATTTATTTGATCATTGTTGTATATGAAATGTAGCAATCAAAACAAATGTTTGAAAAATTAAGCTGATAATTACTAAAAAGAAATTGCATTAAAGATAGTTATTAATAACTGAATCACAAATATAATACCAAAATATTTAACTGTAAAGTATATTATTTTTTAGAATATTTTATGATTTTTTTTTATTTTAATGAATAAAAAACAAAATTGCTTTTTCAGAAAATAACATCCAATTTGGTTAAAGCTGAATTATGGACATTTACATTTAACTCAATTTTATGATTACAGTGCAAAAACACTGCCAGATTAAAAAAAAAAAAGTATAGAAGTTTTGCAATTTTTACTAAAATCGAAATAAAAATTAACTTAAATTTATTGCAATACAATTCATGATTTAATCAATTTTAGAATAATAATCTGACCTTGACTTCTATGATAGCCTCCAAATATACGGTTAATAATGGTAGTTTCTTTACTGGCAGGATCTAGCCTAATAATAAAAAAAAAATGCTCAATGGTAGAATATAATTAAATAACGCACAGACAAATGATTAAAAGTTATGAAATACTTGTGATATACGACTGAGATTACTTACTTGGAACAGTTATTGTTTTGTGAAAGACATGATTTCCAAAGATTATCAATTACATAACGCAGAAATTCGTGAGCATCTTCCTGCCGTCCAAACTGAAAGTGTTTTGCTATCACTGAAACAAAAATTATAACTTTGTAAATATCAAGATTACATTTAAACATGGACCTTGAATTGAAATCAAAATCATTTTGAACTTTTGGTAATTTTACTTCCATTAGTATTACAGAAGATAATAGTTTTAATTTATATCAAGCAATAATATTTATTCAGAGTCTAGTATCAAGATTCCACTGTGAGAAGTATGATGTGGGACTTAGCACTTGTTCTATGTTTTGAAAATTTTCACTTACAGCATGATAACTACTTTAATTTCAATTAAAAAATTCATCAAGATATTTTTGATATTTATAATCAAAATTTGTTTTGACAAAGTAAGCGAAAAATAATCTAAAATAAATGATTTAGGTTTAATGATAAATGTGGTTTTTACACTCTTGGATGTCCAAGGTCAGCTGGAGTAGTAAGGTTGGAAACCATTTTCCAAAGCATTTACATAATAATAATAATTATTTTTATGTATTTATCTTGTTCATCCCAAAGCAATAGAGTCCATAAATATGGTATCAGAGAGTACTTTTTTCAAATTCAAAACTTGGGTGCATTGTTGCGAGAATTGGAGATCAATAGAAGTGATAACATATTTGACTACTAGTAGGTCAAACAAACACATTTTACACTTTCAAATTTAAAATAGAATATAGATTTTCCCTATTAAAAAAAATGCATTTTTGGATTGGAAACGCGAGGGAAAAATCCCGACCAAGAAGGGGTTAATACAAAAATAGTACAAAAATCTAAAAGCAAATAGTTGGAATATATTTCAAAATAAAAAAAAAAAGACTTCACATATTTTTACACTCTCGTAAAATTTTTTTAGAATTAATGACAGTAAAATTTTTTAAATTTAAATATGTTACCTACATTTTAATCTTTGGTATACATCAACTGGTTTTATCACATCTCCTGTTTTACCAATAGCTCGCTTAATATGCTTTTGAAGAACACACATCATACAGAAGCCAGTCACAGTACCTAAAAGATATTTAAAAATATTTGGTTTCACTATTGCAACTAGAAGACTGATAACTTAAACTAGAAGAAATTCGAAAAAGTTTAATATTCTGTGTATATTATCTATAATAATAAATGAATATTCAAATAACAAAATTTTAAACATTTAAATTTTTTAGGGAGAAAAAAAATCTAGTGACAGCATAATAGTTAAAATATATTACTGTAATATTAAAAAAAAAAAAAAAAAAACACCCAAGAATTATACCAACACATAAAACTTATGTCCAAGGAAGGGAACAAATATTTTTTTAGTTTATAACCTTTCAGCAGCACCAATTTTTCGTTCATTACCTCCAAAGGAAGCAACTATGAATAAAAACTTTTGAATATTCAGGCAGGTGTAGCAATTTTCATGTTTCAGATTCTGAACTTCAAGATGCATGGAATTCTGTGAAATTCGAAAAAGATTTGTGCATTAACCAGTTCACTCCCCGCATATTATATTTGATATGCTCACGTTTCCTATCCTGTGCCCAGCGTATCACATTAGATACGCTTGATAACATTTTATTTGATTTTTTTAATGTTACTATATGGCGTTAGACTATCATGAAATCTATATAAATAGGTTATTTGGAGTGTTGACCTTGGTGATATGGGGTTAGATTTCACTTCTGGCTATCAGGAAGGGGGGAGTAATTGCTAAAAGCGCGTGCTGTGGCTCTTTAAATGTAATGACAAGATTTAAAGGGTGCACTTTATTCGATTTGCTTTTTTCTTTCTTGCTTAGAAGTTTGAATGAGAATTTATGACCCTTTATGGGGGTTAAGGGCTTTTAGTAGCAGATGCTCCCAACTGTTCGTTTCATTCGGTAGATTTTTATTTGAAGTGACAGCCATGACGAAAAGAAAGTAAATATCTGATACTGAGATTTGCGAATTAATGAATGTATCTGACAGTAATGTTAGCGAAAATAATCCAAATCTGTGCATAGCCATTAAAGGAAGGGAAAAAAAAAAAAAAAAAAAAAGACTAAGAAGATGTGCCCTTTGCTCAAAATCTTGCGTGAAGCGTCAAAAGTTTACAAAATATGTGTGTAAGACATGCGATGGACTATGTGTTGAAGAATTTTTTCTTATAAAAATACCAAACAGCAAAATAAGATTCACTTTTAAATCTTTAATATTCCATGTAATGGTACATCATTACACCACGAAATTTATGTAACAAATGTAAGTATATTTTGTATTTTTTTAAATATGATTTTTTATGTAATTTTATGTGTATAAAACATACAATTTCAGATTAAATCTTTTTTTCTTTTGCATATATGCAGTTCAATGCATTTTAAATAATATTAATAAAAACCAAAATATTCTAATGAATAGCCGATTTTAGAGGAATTTTTTCACGAATTAGGCTTAAAATCAAAAATCGTCTGGGCACAGCGTGACACTTAGTGGTAAGAAGCCGCGGGCCCAGAGAAGCATTTTTTTTCTCTCCCTCCAGTAGCGAAAGGGTTAATGCCAGTTACATTTGGAAGCCCCCAAAAAGGTTACAATAGTGCATCTGCTTGCATTTAGGGCTATGGCATAGATACCACAGAACTACAGTACTTAACTCCTCTTTCTAATTTTTTGGCCTCTGTAACAATTTTGTCATCATTGTGCACAGTGCTAAGAAGGAAGACATTAATTTTTGTTGTGTATGAAACCATGGTTCATCAATATCAGAGTAATTATACATTAGAATTCCCTCCTCATTTTCGAATTCATGTAAAAAAAAAAAAAAAAAAAAAACAATGTTCAAAATCACCCAGATGTTCAATTTTGTTTCGTGACATAATTGGGAGAGTTCAAGTACTTTGTACGTCAAATTGAACAATGCGAGAAAGATAAACTTCCAGTTGTAAAAGCTCAATTAGTCTTGTCAGTTGAATTTTTACATTAGGGATTTAGTTAAGTTTTTATTAATGTCGCACTAGAAGCAACATGAAGGCTATTGGCGACAGACTTTGTATTTTTGAACCTCCGTCAAGTGACGAGGACAACACCTGATCTGGCACCCCCTCTCCCATACCACACCAACAGGAGGACTTTGGGCCCCGACAGATTTAACGTGCATCAGCCCCGGCTACACAGTGGGTCTTTAGAAGCCAAGGATCAAACCCGCGACTGAACGAAAATTGCCGGCCATGAATCCGAAGCCATTGCCACTAGGCTACAGTGGTCTTTACTTTAGGGAAGAGTAGGTAGGAAGGTAGAGAGGAAGACAGGTCTATGTGATTGTGTGTGTGAGCTTTTAAATAGCTAAAATAAATTATCAAATTTAAAGGTTACACCAATATTCTCCCACATTAAGTACATTAATGATTAAAAAAATATATATCTACTGAATTACAAGACAATCATTTTCTTCCAATACATCAAGAAAAAAAAAAAATCATTAGAATCTAAAAGTAATGAAAATATAATTAAGAGAGTGAATACTTACATTTTAATGAGTGATCATTATCATGCAAAAGATAATTTGCGAGAGGCGGACAATATGTCAAACACTGGATAACTGTATTCATAAAACAGGTATTCCCTAAATTATTCAAACCAGCTCCTATTTTATATATTTGCTTCCACTCAAGATGGATTTTTCCTGTATACAATTGAACTTTTGGAATAGGTATTCCATCTTCAATTTTCTCTTTATTGCCATTTAATGTTACATACGAATTATCTACATAAAAAAATAAACACATTTAAATTTTAAACATCTTTAAATAAATGCTTTTAAGAATTTTTTTCAAGAAAGTTATACAGAAATAAAATAAGAAATTTGTAACTATGATAAATGTAAAAATATTAAAAAGCAATTTTTCAAACAGAAATAATTTTCACTAACTGAAAGTGTTTCTGTTTTGATCTACACAGTTTTTCTGTTTCTTTTGTCCATTACAGACTGTTTCATTTTCACCAACTTTACAGAGGTATTTTCCTGGTATCCCAGAACCTGTAGAAGCCTTTTTTACTTCAATCAAAGAAAAATCTATGTTGCCGAGAAGAACAGATGATCGTGAACCATTTGCAATCTATAAGAAAATGAATCATTAATAAAAACTCATATACTTTATATAATTTTAAGTTATAATTTTCATTAAACTGATAAATTAATCTAAAATAGTTTAGTTGTAAATAAATGTATCAGAAATTTTACCATTAGTAAATTACATGCTCATTGAGAATAACTAGGGGAAAAGAACAAAGATTAACCTCAAGTAAACATTTTAAGACAAATATATTTCAGATTTAGAACATATCCAAAATGAAGTTACAAGAAGCAAAAATTCTAACCTGTGTTGCACTCTATTGATTTGATGTTCTTTAAATAGTTTTTCTAATAATAATCAACACTAATATTTTAACAATTGTTTCAATTTTCAAAACAAAAAAAATTCATATTTCACGTAATTTTCTTAAAGATTCCTAATAGAATTTTCTTATTAGAAGTTATGACAATTTAATATAACAGTTTATAAAGTTACAGCATTATATTTTAAAAATGATTATACAATTAGACCTCATCAACATGCAAGTCTGCTTCAGATATGGCTTTATCATGGCTTCCTGGAAAAATAATAGCTTGTGCTATCACTCTTAGGAATTATGGTATTGTAATACTAATTTCTTAAAAATAAGATTCGAATTAATCTTTCTTTTTTCTGGGTGATGTCATGATTTCCTGTTAAGAGCAGACATAAATATCTTTTTCTATCTTTCTATTTCATATATATGAATTACCATATCTCAGAGAATGAAATGTTCCTGTTTAGATTTTTTTCAAGACCTCACAGTCAGGAAAATTAATCATTTTGTACTGGCCAAATTTTAAAGAGTTCAAGATTTTTTCTTACGCAAGTGATTTCTGTAACACTTTAAATAAAGTCAGAAGAGAGTTAATGTAAATAAAAGTTAATACAATGGAAAGAAAAACTCAATGTTATCGAAAGAATTTGAAAAATGACAATACAAGCAGGAATTCACAGAAAACTTAGTCTACCAAAGTCCCTACACAACATGCATAGTTAAAAAATGTTGAAATTTGTCAGTTTGTTGATAATGATAAAGGAATAGCCAGAATAAGGTTTTCTTGACAAATACCTGTTAGAAATGTTTGACAAAATGCTAATAAAAGCAATCTATTAAGGATTGTTTGATGAAATAAACTCAATTTCTTAAAAAAAATTTAATGTCTTTTTACTAAATATTTTATGTAATTTTTTCTGCAAGAGGCAATTGACTAATATATTGCAAAAATTGCATACATGTCCATAACTTTAATTTCTTGAAATAACCAGATAATGTGCAATTTCATGCATGTTTGTTATGCAGAAAATAAAAATCCATGATGTAACTTATATTATTGTTCACAAAATTTATGTTAATAATTTAATTTGCACTTCTTTAACCCATGATTTAGTAACCATAGACCCTGAACTTTTTTACAATCTATGTACTGATAAAGAGGCAATAGAAAAAAAAAAAAAAAAATCAATTATTTAATAATATAGAATTATGCAAAATTATACATTAAAAATTTAAACTTGTATCCTTAAAATAGATTCAACTAACCTTTTGACTAATGGAGTCTTTATCAGCAACTAAACTCCCATTAATGTTAGCAGCAATTGCAGAATTCATCATTAAATGTTATAAAAATGTCATATCATTCAAATAAGTTTTTTTTTAAAAAAATCTTGTTTATGAATCCTTTTCTCGATATTCTTCCAAGCCTATACTGGTTGATCTATACAATTGGGAGGGAAAAACAAATTAAATAAGTATACACAGGTTATGCATGTTATAGATTATACATGAGTAAAAATTTGACAGAAATTATAAAAATTATTTGATAGCTAAAAACAAATGATTTTTTTGCTCTAACACATCAGTATTTTCATAATGCAATTTTTAAGGTTTCATATTTTCAATACACTTAAAAAATACAGATATGACAAATACTTATGTTTTTTGATCCTTTGAATTCATAAAATTATTTATATGTAAGTATCAAAACAGACCTTTTGTAGTTTTCTTCAATCAAATAATGTTCCTATTATGATATACTTTTATCTTACACACTTTGACATTTTTAAAATTTAAACAGTTCTTATTTAAGATAGGTTAACTTTAAATGTAAAGTATGTCCTTTACATTTAAAGTGTATCTATTATTGAATGCATGTCTCTGTAATTTAATTAACTTTTCATATTTAATGAATATAATATTCAGTTTCATTCCCAAACAAATAACATCTTTTTTATGAGACAATAAAAACTTTTCTATAACTTTGATTTCTCGCCTTTTATTAAGACAAGTTATGAATCACTAGCCAAAATAAAAATTTTATTAATTGCTCTAGCTTTATAATGTAGATGTAAAATACTGTTATACATCTTTTAAATATTGCAGCATATATCAGCTGTTTTACAAAAGAAAAATGTACAACTTACTCTAATTAACAAAATATATAATAAAAAGATTCTGAAAACAAATTTGTTTCTTTAAATAGAAGAATAAGTAATTATCCATTTTTGAAATTGAATTATTATAAAAACAATATATATTTGAATTTATTAAATACGTAATTATGGATTATATATATAGAGAACTGATGCTTATTCTGAGAATAAAAATAAACTGCCAAGGAAATTACTAGAAAGAACAGATAAATTCCAGAAAATGTTACTTGGGATGCAATGTTATTCAAAGAAACATTTGAACATGACCGAGACATTAAATATTATAAAATTAAAATTTATATGTACATTACATTACTGCAAATTTGGCTAAACTTCAGTATACAGACAATTTCAACTATAAATGAGCCAGTGCTTATGTGTTTTTAATATATTTATTTTTGTGATTAACTTTAATTTGAACTTTCTTTTGTAATTCTAAATTAAAAGGAAATCCCTTTCATCTCTAACTTGGAGTGCGAGTGGAGTGAGGGAGGAGAAAGAAAAATGTCTTTTTTGCAGCAATCTGGAGTTAAGAAACTTTTGGCAAACCTTTATTTTCCTTGTTGATAAAAATCATTGCCAAAACATTTGGAGATCTTCGGATTGAGTCTTTATACTGAAGCTGTTCCATAAATTTATATGTAGATTGCAACTAAATTTTTTTGAAATAACCAAACACTAATTTCTTTTCTATACACTGATACAATACAGTTATTAACATTTCTTAAAATTTACTTTTTATTCGCGACTCAGGTCTGACTTTTGACGACATTGTAGCTGAACGTGCTGCATTAATTGTATGTGCTTGTCAAATTAGTACCATGAATTTTGATGTAATACTTTATCTTTGAAACATTTTTTGTAAATTCTACCTATTACTTTTATTCTGCATAAACATGAGATTTTAACAGACGTAAAATATGGAATTTTAAGTCGAGATTTGGAAATGTCATATATAATAACATAAGAATAAAGCGAAGTATTGAATAGGAGATTTTGGTATAAACATGGTTACTAAGAAAACAAATCACTTAAGTAGTGATGTTAAAAATAAACCAAATTGAAACTGAACATAGGAGAAATTTGCAAATTTAAATGCAATTAAATGATAGAAAATGGTTAAAGATTATAGAAATTACGGAACTCATTATTTTACCATAAAAATTATGAATATTCATTGTATACTTCTCCATACATAATAATTATAAAAGATAAATTCCTCAAAAGAGAATAAATTCATTTATTTCAAACTGAACATTACTAAAATGAAATCTTTATTTACACACCTCTATAAAACACATTTTACTCTTTCACTCCAAAATCAATAAAAAAAATGTAAATTGTACTTTCCATATATACATAAGAGAATTGAAAAGAATTAAACATTCAAGTTGTTTAGTTATGACAATGATTTGTGGATGAAAAAAAAAAAGGTTAAAAAGCAAAAAGAAATATGTAACATATTTATAAAATATCTGCCATTTTTCAAAAAATTTTTGGCACTTTTAACAAACAGCAATCAAGAAAGAAATATGACCTATGAAGAAATTTCAAAAAAGCTACCAAGCTTACAGAAAACAAATTTGCCAGATTGATATTGTTAAAACCCATGTCGCCTGTTGTTAAGGGGTACCCGATACTTCACTTTAACCAAAATGGTAATAAGGACAAACAGCATCCAGTGTATAGATTCTAGTTCTCATTTCTACATTCAAAGAAAGGCCTTTCCATAATATTTTTAAATGATAATGAATTTTAAAAAAAATTTCCAAGATGGAATTAAAAAAAAATTAATCACACCTTGACAATGCATCTTATACTTATTATAGTTTAAAATTGCATATCAGAATTTCAGATAGAAACCATATTTCACAAAATCATGGTTTAATAAAAGCAAGACAAAATAACTTGGCAGTCTTCAGCTGATATACCACTAAGTCGAATGTTTTGACGTGTAATACCATGAAAGAATATGGAAACAGTTCACAAGAATTAAAATCAATCTCAAACCACCTAAACAACTTTATTTACTTTATATTGAGAAAAGATTGCCTTATACTAAAATACAACAGAATATTATAAAATGTACTAAGTCATACTGATCACATCGTCTCACTATATGTCAAATACAAATAGATCAAGACCTTTAAATTTTAAGGATATTTAATTTTTTAATACCTTTGCAATAAAAAAAAAACAGATAAAATGTATTTTATTAGTTTTAAAGATCAAATAAACTATTAAACATGTATGAACATTTAACACAAATTTTTAAAGAATATCAATAAACCAGTAAATATTTCACAGAATTTTTATGAAAACTTAAAGAGTTTTTAATTTTTTTTTGTGTGCTTCCCTGCAATAACAGTCTCTGATGTTGAATTGCCAAACAAATATATTGCCAAAGTAAGTTTCATGATTTTGGCGTAATCATAATTTAACAAGGGTCAATATAAGAGGAAAGTACCAAATTTTTTTAATAGCCTGCTTTTCCATACCACATCGCCAAATTACACAAAGATCAAGTAAATATACATGTCTAAAATTATCAATTACATACACTGCACTTAACAGTCAAATAGTTTGCACCATATATACTCCTTTCTCGTATATTACATGAAAATCAACAGAATTATATGCTACATGTTTCATATATAAAAAATTACAACCTAAAAGGCTCATTTATTAAATTAAGATATTATAGCATTAATATAAGTAATTTGTCGGTAGTATATTAACTTCCAAATTTTAAACAGCACATCTTTCTCACTCAATAATATTTACAGTACACATGCTAATTTTTGAAACAAAATAAATTTTAAAAATTTCATGATATAGTGACAACAGAGATGCTCAGCCAAATTGGGAAAGGGCAGACAAACACAATCGAAATTCCTTAAATACCTACGTTAACAGATCAAGATTTAAAAATGTAGAATGCAAAAAAAAAAAAAAAAAAACACCCCATTAAATTTCATATAAGTACCAAATCTCTTTCATGCATCAACAATGTTAACGAATATGAATATATGCAGTAAATAATTTATGCAACTCTAATCTGAAATTTGCGCGGCAAACCATCAAAATTTCACATGCTACATTTCAATACGTTTACGTGAATATTCGTAGTTCACCGGTTATATTTGCCATTAAACAATTAGAATTATTTTTATTTTCAGATAAGTCTAATAAGTGGTATTTCATTGAATGATATTTTTCATTTAGCTTGAGTTTGTTTAAATCAAAACATCTCCAATGAAACAAATTCCATTTCGACAAAATTACGTCGTTTTTTGCCGTTCCTTACCTTTTAAAAACATGCGTTGTCTTCAAGTCGGCAAATGTGTCACAGGTATAAGTATCCATACATCTATTTTCACACTGAAGAAACAAAGAGAATAAGGAAATGGATAATAATTGCTACTTGACAAAAATGAAAATAGGCCACAAATAAAAAAATTTAATAAATTTTAATAAAAAAAACCTTATTTCCATGATACTGAAAAATTACACACGAGTAGGGTAAAGTTGAGTTGAATTTCAGTGAGCTCAAAATATTATACGTTGCATAATTAAATAAGAAATGTAAAAATATTTTTAGAAGATGATAAATAATTTATTTCGACATTCAAACACTACTTATATTATTTAAAAATTAGTCATGTATTTATTTTGATCGCAATCATGAGGGATTTCTCAGAGAATCATGCAAGATGGTGATCTGAGTTTAATTTTTGATTCATAAATCGTGAGCCCAAGATAATTATTTCAAATACAAAGCTGACTGAAATGATAGACAGTGCTTACTTTTTATCTCTTGAAAATTTTATCATATATATATTTGACTATGTTAATTACTAATGTCTAAAGAAATAAATCTAAAAAAATATTCTTCTTACAATTAAAATATAAGAAAAAACCCCCCTGAACATTTCTAAGAAGCTTTAATAAAACTAATAACAATGAATTTTTACTGGATTTTTATTAAATAATTAATTTCAGATATAATAAAATATGTATTGGTAAGTTATACTACATCTCAAATAATTTTTAATTTATGTTACTATGCCAACCGGCGCTGTTTTGAAATTTTAGGAATGCAGTTGCACTTCTGAATAATATAATAAGGAATGATTAAAAAAATTTTTTTTTTCTACTGAAAATTGTACCAATTAAAAATGAGTGGTGCAAGACGGAAGGTTTGTTTGAGAAAATAAACTTTAAGTTCCATTTCCTAGTTTTTCGAGTTTTTTTTTTATGAAATTGCGAGTTTTAGGAAATAAAAATATCAGACTGTAATGGTTGAATTGAAAATAAATCTTGAATAAACCGCACGAAGCTCAAATCTGAAAATAGTATTTGTGGAAAAAAAACTCAAACTTTTGCTGCGTTTATGAATAACCAGTAAAATTATTTACAATAAATTTGCTATAGAGAAGAATAAATTTTCTCTATGTTGTTACCCCAATTCAATTGTTTGCATAATTTAAAAACATTTCTTTTTAATACATATTTTTCATGATATCTCTTAAAATTAATTCCATATATATTAGTTATTGTGAATAAGGAAAAAAAAAACATTTAAAACATATTTATAACTACCAGATAAATTTTACAATATTTTCGAAATTTGCATTTTTATAAATTTTAGGTGTTTAATAGATCAAAAGTTGTAATTTTCTATTTTTCATAATGTAACACTTAAACGGTATTATTCTACTATTAAATTAATGAATATTTTATTGTATTTTCATCTCAGTTTTGTAATTTTTGTTGAAATTAAATGGTACATTAATTTTCTGTTTGAAAGATATATAAATGGGATATTGTTATTCAAAATCCAGTAACTTTGTTAAAGCTTATAGCATATTTCAAAACAAATGCAGAATACCCTTGACTTAGTGGTGGTATATATATATATATATATGATAAAATTTTACATGTTGAATTTATTAAAATACTTTATATAACAAATAAACTTTAACTAAACCACTATCAAAATCCCCAAACTTGTAAAGAAAAAAAGAACTTTAGTATCTGGGGGTATACTACATCTAAGTCCAATTTTTATGATTTTTAAGTAAAATAAGATTTAGTTAACATATTTCTTAGAACTTTTATAAAAAAAACATTCATTCTCTTTCTTCAAGGTCTTAGTTTTGAAGTTAATTTTGATTACTTGCTTAGAAATTTTTTAAGAATTGTAGAGAGCCTAATATTTTAAAAATAATTTTTTTAATGTAATTTATTTTGATGAAGCAATAAGCTATTTAAAATTAGAAACAAAGTACCTTTGAATTTTGTTTATGAGATGTGCTAATCAATTATGAATAATGCAATGTATAATACTTTTTACCATATAAATGATTTAGAACGTATTCTGTTGATCTGTAGAAAATACATGTGTTATTAAAATAATCACTGGAATATAATCAAACATGTCCATGTCACATTATTATATCTTTAAAAAACTATTTCATAAAGCAGTTATTAATTAAGTATTTTTTACAAATGATGAAATTCTTTGATATTTATTAATCTAAAAAAACACTTAAGAGATAGTTATCTTTGTTGCTTAGATCTCAAATAACTTAATGTATCAATCTGATTTTTCCTAAAGTTGTAAATTGTTAACTTTATTAGTCATTGATTGAAAAGATCAATATATAATTGAACAACCTTTTTGTTTTCATTATAAAGTTTTATAGGTTTTTTTAAAACATGTAAATAATATTGTTTTTGATTTTTTTTTTTTTTTTTTTGAGTCAGTTGCAACAATTTAGTTTCTATCCTTTAAGAGAATGATTTAAGTTTAATATTTTGAAATGTGCAGCTAATTATACATTACAAAAGGTAGTTAAACATTAAATATTAGATATTATTTTCAGGCAACAGTTTTTTAGTCATATATTATCTTTCTGAATAAACTAACTTTTTTTTTATTTATGCTGAGAAAAATCATATTTAAGTTATAATGTACAAGCAATAATCAGTTTTACAAATTTTTTTCCATTTTAGGAGTAATATTTCAAATTATTTGTAAACTTTTATTTTTATCATACATGGCTTTGAAAAAAATTAGTAATGAGAGATTATTTGTAACAAATCAAATATTTTTAATTCGCCTATTATTATTTTTGAAATTATATATGAATTTTTTATTGAAGTTGATACTGTCTTAAATTAATTTAGAATTTAAAAAAAAAAAAAATCTTGTACGATTATTGATTAATTCAGTTTGTGATTTGATATGAGTCTTAATATGTGTGTGTGCTCAAAAATAATTATTTTCATTTCGATTGATATGGCCTTTTGTAGATACACATCTTTACTTAAAACATAGATAATAGTGTTAAGCTGAAATAATTAATTTTCAACTGTTGATGAGAAGAGTATGGAATAAGAGCTATTTTAAATTATGATACTTAATAATTTACCTTTGCTAAGTTTTATTACTCCATATAATTATCCTCTTTATTATTTTAAATAAAGAATTATTATATTTAAATTTTTAATACTTGAATGCTGAATAGTGTCGTTTCAACTCCAAGGCATGTAAATTCTTTTTTAAAACCTGTAAATTTTGATGGATTCTTTTTATTTCCCTTGACTTTTGTTAAATTTGTGGGAATAATTCACATAGGAAGTTTGGGGGGATTAGCTTTATTCAAACTTATTTTATGGATATATTTACCTATAATGCCTGTCTTTTGTCAATTGGCATGACAGCTATTTCAATTTTCCTTATTTCAAATTATGTTCTTCTGTGCAATTGTTATATTGTGTTGAGTGTATTGAAGAGTAGGGAAATCCTACAATGTTGTTTCTAAACATCGGATCATCATGTGTTCTGTTTCAGCTACATCAACACGTCATCAAGATTTTATTTCTCTCTAAAAACCAATGCATGTATGGTTACTTGTGAGTTATGATTAGTTAGATTTCTTGTGAGTTTTCTTTAAGTAGCTGCAGTAGCCTGATGATCATGGTTGCATACTTGCAGAGAACATTGTTTTTATTGAGTTATGGGTTTGAGCCCTGATGTCATCTAAAACCTGCTGTATAATGGGGTTGATACAAGTTAAATGTGGTCGAGATCCCAAGTCCTTCCATTGGCATGGTGGGGGAGTTTCAAGAGGGAGGTGCTATCTCATGTGTCGTTCTTGTCACTTGACTATGGTTCAAAATTACGAGGTCCATTGCCAGTAACCTCCATATTGCTTCTCAGTGGGACAAAATAAACAAGAGCAACAAATGAATTTTTCTTTTATTTATGTGACTTTCTGTGAATAAAATATAAAATGTCTCTTCAGAGATGACTTACTACTGAAGAAATAACAGTGCTTATAAGAGAATTGCCTGATAATTAATCAGAAGGGGGAAAATAATCTGACATTCACGATGAATCTGATGAAGATTTTATTTCTTCTGAATCATCCGAATCGATAAGTAATGAAATGTATTATTCTCAAAATCGGAATGAATTTGTGGCTTGCGATAGCTTGCAGTATCAACAAGGTGTTTCTAGAAATGTAACTAGTAGATATATTTTGCCTGAAATAGTGGCCGAAATAGTTACGCAAAAAGAAATGTGAATAATTGCAGTGTTTTGAGTGCTTGGCTCCTTTTATTGACAGAACAATTTTAAAGCATATGATAAAATGCACGAAGAAGCTTGTCAAGTATTAGGAAGTGATGCCTGGTCTCTTTTAAGAAAGGAACCATTCACATACATTTCAATTTCAAATGCACATGGAGTTTCAGGAGCTATGTACCTGCAACATCTCTCATTATAATCTATTACATGAGGTACAAATTTTTGCAAAAAAAACTATGTCATGACAAATTTTGAGAATATCAAGATTTTTGAGGAGAATTTCGAACAAAACAGGATAAATTCACAATGATTTTGGAAATTTAGAATCATTTAATTGAAAACTACATAAGTTGTTATGAGGCTACCCAGAACATAACAATCTATGCAAAGTTATTTCCTAGCAAGTCTCACTGTGTACTTAATTTATAGCATTGAAACCTGATAAATGCAAAATTTTTGGATAGTTGCAGATTTGTATAACAGGTATATTTTGAGTATGTTTCCTTATCTAGAAGAAAAAAAAATAAAGAATGAGATCAAAGTCAGAGTTAAAGTCAGATTCAGATCAATAGTAATTTTTATATCTTTGGTATCTTCATTAAAACTATATTGACACTTGGTAATCTGGCAAAATTGCTAATCCAGTGCGGTCATGGTCCAAAACATGCTGGATTAAAAAGCCCCTACTATAGTTACATGGGATTTTGAAAGAATGATGGAATAACGATTTGGCTGCTTGAATCAGGATTTTTAGGTTATAATTTCAATGAACATCATATGAAATCTTATGGGCTGTTGTATGTATAGTTTAATTATGTTCTAAAGTTTTAAATGCCATAATTGTTGTTGGAAGAGTTAGGCTCTTATACAGATATCATTCTCATCATGAAATTGTTACTTTCAGATCTATTACTTGTAGTTTGTTATGTAACTATAGTGTGATATTAAATCGACAACAAAATATCTTTTGTTTCATTTCTGACATATCTAGATCATATTACATATAAATATTTACATTCTTATTACACATGATTAAAAGTTTTGTATCAATTGTTGGCAAATATTATGTATTGATTTTAAACTATACTCTCTTCATATTTCAAAGACTTTTACACTAGAACAGTTCTTCCTAGCACATGTTTCTGAAGAGCGCAATTCACCTGTAACATTTGAGGGTGATACATCCCCAAGTTATCCTAGCAATTCATCTCTATTTTCGATCCTCCTTCTTCTCAACCAATTTTTGTTCTTTTTTTTTTTCAATTTTTTTTATGTTTAGACTACAATTAAAACTTGTTTGGCGCAGCATAGTCACATCTGGCTCTTGTGCCAATAACAATCACATTCACTGCCTCACTCACTCTGTAACATTTGATTGGTCATTCTAGTTCATTAGCAAATTTGTATTTGTTTCTAAAAATATACTGATTTTTATTTCTTTTATAACATTTTAGAGAGAGAGAGAGATACTTGGTTAAAGAGAATATCATAGAAAATATTTAGCTTTTTACATAACATTGGTTTTTGCCTATATACTTAATTTTATGAGTGATGACATATGATTTCTTTACTTTTTTTTTTCTCTTTCCATGTTAAGTATCAAAACATTTGTTTTATTTTGTGAATAAAGTTTTATTGACATCTTATGGTTTGTACAGTGTGCCCAAAAAAGTTTTACTGCTATTTAGGAGAAATACTTTTTTGTTATTGAATATTTGAAATAATTAAATTAACTAATGCTTAAGGTCTTTGCATAATATTAAAAAGACGGAAGACATTTTCGTTCACTTTTTCTGAAAAGTAAAGGCTCCAGCGCTAATATTATATTTTGGCCTCACTTTTAAAAGAAGAGTATGATATATGATTAGATTACATAATTCTATTTGAATCAATGAATTTATTCATGTATATGTTCATATAGCATACATCATACTATTAAATTTCAACTTTATATGTTAGAGAGAATTGCTGAATTTTTCTAACTTTTAAGGATTCAATATGATAAATGGACTTGTGTGTTATAACATCACAAATTGTTTTCGAATATTGAGTCATTTTATGTCAGGAAAAATTTTCTGATTCCTATTTTTTTTTTTCTGCATTTGAAACAAAAACAGTCTTAAAATACTCATATTAAAAAATTGTGAGTAATTTAAATTTATGTATTATTATGCTTTATAGAAATGTATTAATAATATAAACTTTAAACTTCAATTTTTGAAATTTGGAGCAATACTGAAAACTAATTAAAACAATAGTTTTTAAAATTATTTCCTTAAATATATCAGGAGCCACTGAAGCGAAAAGCTGTTGCCTTTCCTGAAGGTGTGTTGCCGCAACTTGAATATTCAAATGAAAAGCCTGATTGGCACAAATCTATTTTACAGATTAAAGCATCTACAAATTTTATTAAAAGGGCACCAGGTAAGTAACTTAAAATTCTGTACAATTTAAGTTCTATATCATTTTAAAATTTAAATTAAATACCATCATGTAAATAAAAAAATATATTATTGCAAAAAATATACTAGATTTAAAAAAAAAGTATTGGTTATATGCACAAAGTTTCTTGAATGTTGTAAAATTTATAATATTTAAAAGATATCACTGTATAAAAATTTGTTTTGAATGTATTATTGAATCTCAATTTGTTGATAATCTGAAAGACTTAAATTATAATAAACATACATTAATTATTAATGTATGGAACTGGATCTACAATTTAGATTTATGCATGCACTTTGTCTTCTTAATTAGCTTTAGAGACTGCTTAAAATCTTATGTAACCAAAACACTGTAAAATCACTATACAATATCATCAAAATCAAGGTATTTGTTCTTTTCTCAACATTTAATCATTCTTTCAGATAAAAGAAAAAAAAAATTTCATTTCTTATTCTTATTGTAAAGATCATGGAAAAAAGATCTTGTCTCTACAGGACCATATTAATGCTTTGTAGTTTGCATCTTTTAGATATTAAAAACTCCTTACAGTTTTTAAAATATTATTATGCTGTAGAATAACTGATAATATTTTACAGCAAAAATGGATGAACATGAATTGAATCAATGTATTTCTAATCTCAATGGGGCTTTTAGGTGTCAGCATAATGGATTTGTCCCTATAACTATTCAGCAAATTGAAATTTTTATGCATAATGTGACTTAAGCTTTTATATATATATATATATAAATTCTGAATATATATATATATATATATATGGAACTTCGGGAACTATAAATATTAGAATTAATCAGCATAGATCTGATGCAAAACACTATAATAGTCGTAAAAATATAGGTCGGATAGAAATTAAACATTTTAATTCACATGAATTTAATACTATTAAAATATATATTATTAAAATTGTACCCAACACAAAAGAAAGATTAGGGTTTGAGAATTTTTATATTGGTTTTTATGGTACTGTTTACCCTTATGGACTAAATACAATATGGAACAATAAAAATGTATTAAACGCAAATAAGCAAAATAACCAAGTATTTTATTACCAAGAAGGATTCTACAGGATTAATAATCCTTATAATTTAACTAGAACTTCTAGAGGAAAACGTAGAAATCGAAAAATAAGAGACTTGTCAACTATTAAAGAAAAAATGTTTCAACTTGGATTAGAATTTGAAAAGAACTATCTCATAGGACATATTAAGCACTTTATGTTCGGACTTAATAAAAGAGAGGTAAAGATTGTCATGAATATTTTGAATAATGAAGTTATTCCGGATTCTCAAGGATTTCATATCATTGAAGATATATGTAGATATCTTTGCCATAAAATGAAAATTAATTTGAATATTAATGAAAAATATATTACAGAATATTGCACCTTTCTCTTTATGAATAAATCATTTAATAAAATTAATTTTTCTGGTGTGTTTCAAAAACACATGGCTCTATTTCCAATTAAAAATATCAGGATAAAAAGAGCTTTTAAGTACAATAAAAAACTTGGTAGATCTATTTTTAATTACAATAATATTTCAGAGTCACAAACACCACAAGTGTGTAAATGCAAAGATTACAAACAATATGTTGATTCATTCCATCAACATGTTGTTACGGGAAACATGAACATCGTTAAAAGCGATTTATTGAGAGGTTTCATGAATAAAGGAACTGGATTCAGGCTCATGATTACTAATAGTAACCTTGTAGTGAGAAAACAAATTACTAATGATTTTGACAATTTTATTCTTAAGGTTGCAATTAAATATGGTTTGCCAATTGAGGCATTTGATGAATTCAGGTCATGTGTATTGAAGAAAATTCTATATTTGAATTTTAAAGTAGATAAGGAAATTACAATTAAAGATCTAAAACTTGATATAGATGATTTGCAGAAAGATTTTGTTATCGTTTATGTAGATAAGGTTCCTGCAAATTATGCAATTATTTGCAAATTTTACTATCATAAATTATTGAGTGAACATGTAATGAATAATAATGCTTTCCAGTTATCCAAATATAGTAACAGAGAAATAAATAATCGTCTTTTGGCATTCAATAAGAAGGTGGGTTTACACCTTACAAACATTAAATTTCCATATATTTTCTTAAAAACAAAATTTCACAAAAATCCTGTAAAATTTCGAAGTATTACGAATGGATATAACACCTATATCACTAAATCTGGCAAACTCCTTCAATCCATTCTTCAAAAATCTATTGACAATATTGATAATACCGCTATTATTAAAAATAGTTTTGAAATTGTCAAAAACATGAAGGAACAAGAGGTATTCTCTATACATGGATATGATTTTGAAGACCTTTTTAACTCAATAGATATTCAAGATTTAATTAAGGTTCTTGCAATTTTATACAAGAAATATCATTTTAATCAAACAATAAAACAGGAAAAATTCAATACTCTCGTTAAACTTGTATTACAAGAGAATTTTATAGTTTTTGGTCAAAATCTCTATAAACAAATTCAGGGTCTCCCTCAGGGAGGTCCAGCTAGTAATTGTCTGGCCAATTTTTATTTACATTTTTATGAATTACAACAGATTGACAATGATTCTTACTTTCTTTTTCGTTACATAGATGATCTAATTATTTTAGGTAAAACTGAGGATTTTAAACCAAATATTTCATTTTACCCTAATTACCTCAAATTATTAAAAACTAATCTTAATTCAAATACAGTAGAATTTTTAGATCTCGATTTGCAAATAATTGACAATAGACTTATTAGTAATATTTTTGATAAAAGAGAGAGATTCGAATTCCATGTTATTAGAATACCTTTTTGGAAGAGTAATCTACACAGATCCATTTATAGGAATATTTTATTGGGCTTTTTATTACGTAATAACAAATTAACCACGCATAAAATAGACAAATTTAATAACATTAAAAAATTCTTCAACAACTGTTTGGATCATGACTATCCAATAAATTTCTTAAATGCTTATGTGCATCGCGGATATATTAAACATCTTTGCGAATCATGATCCAATTTCAAATCCACCACACAACAATAGGTCCACAAAGTCGGCTTGTTAGTGGTCTAGCCGTGAAGAATTTATTTATTTTTTTACATTTACACAGCTTACATTTTTACTCACTCTCTGGACCGTTATACTCCTTTACCATACTACTTATTACCAACCAATTGTTTGCATCTTTTTACATTTTATTACCAATCAAACAATGACTTAAATCTTTTTTCAATTTATATGGTGATGATGTGTTATATTTTTTCATTTTGAGTATGTGATATACATCTTGAAGCTTAAAGAAAATTCCGTCTTACTACTCACATATTTGAATCTTCATTTCTTTGAATTTTGTAAGTAATTTTTATAATTTGATTTGTTGATAATTTTTAGAATGATAGATTTTATTTTGTAAATTTTATCGTTGAAATTTTTTTTGCATTTTTTAATCTTTGAACTCTTTTGTAATTTGGATTTCCCAATTCAGCCTACAAGGAATTATAGATTTTATTTTTGTAGATTTTATCGCTGAATTTGTTTGCATCTTTTAATCATGAACTCTTTTGCAATTTGGATTTCCTAATTCAGCCTACCAAGTCGCAAAGGGGGAAGGTTGGTACCATTGAACTAGTTTAACCCCGCTTAATCGGTCCTCAGCCCGATATTGCTTTTTGACTTGCTGGGTTCCATATTTTCATCTATTTTTCTTTCATTGTTACATTTATTTCTGTTTTTTTGTCTTTTTAAGTGTTTTAAATTATTTTTTCTTAGATTTTCAGTATATATATATATATATATATATATATATATATATATATATATATATTCAGAATTTATAACTGGTATATATATGTATATATATATATATATATATATATATTATGGTTTTTGTTTTCTTTATTCTTCATGTCTTAGTTTATACTTATTCATGATTGGAACTTTATCTTCTTGCTATTTGTATTTGTTTAACTTTCAGGTTTTTGATCTCTTACTTAATTGTTTTGTAGTAGATTTTTGGCAATTAAAAAGTTTCACTTTTCTTATATTTTTTTTATAATTAAAAAAATATATATATTTGTAAGATTTCTTTGTAATTTTAAAATTTTGATTTATGTTTTAATTCTTGCTTTAATTTTAATTTTAGTTAATTATTTCTTCATATTACTCAATTATTGCACTCGCATACATGCATACACACTTGTTAATAATCCTAATTAACAGGATTTTGCAAGATATTTGATAATTGTTGCATTGAAGAAGCTTAAAAAGTAACATTAAGAGGTGGCGCTTGCCTGATTTGTAATTGAATTTTATGTAAGATGGTGCTCACATAATATATTGATTGCTGATTAAAGAGCTGGAATAATTTTGAATCTTTCATTTATTATTTTTTTAACTCTCATGTTTTATGTTACTGTTGGCTATATCTGTGATTTGAGAAAGTCCTTTATGTAAAAAAAAAAAAAATTAAATAAACATTAGGTCTTGCTTGTTACTAAATAAACTGGAAATATTAATGTGAATACTTATGAGTTTCTTAAAGTGTAACGATTGTATTATTAATGTATTAGTCATACAAGTTAGTAATTGATCTGGAAGAAAATTTAATGATAATTAATTTTGCTTACATAAATAATTTTTGTTGGTAAGTGAAAATTTACTTAAAAGTTTTGTAGTTTTTTTCATGTTAAATTCTCATAATTTATATTTTTTTAAACTGGAAGAATTATACAGAAATAAGAAAATTATCATAATATTTTCTGTTATTTTTTATAATTTATTTTAAATACTGTAATATTTTATCACAAATAAACTATATATCATGTGATTTTCTTATGATATAAGAAAATTAATCATCAGTTTATCCTTATAATTATCACATCTCTGTATAAGTACATCTGTACCCCTTTAGATGTTGCAGATGAAAAGAAAATCAAAGCAAAGAGAAAGAGAAATCAATGCTTGGGATATTGGGCTATGCTTGATGAGCGACAAAAATTTCGTTCATCTTTATTGAGAGCATTTAGGTGAAGTATTTTATATATAGTGACAGAAACAGGACTATTGTTGCTATCTGAATGTTTAAAATTCATGTTTTACCGAGCATCCAAATATCTAGTTTTAGAAGTATCTTAATTTTAAAAAAAAGTTTTCCAGTATGCCTTTATTTTTATCATTTCTTTCAAAGATTTAATATTTTTGTTTCTTTTTATGATTTTTAAAATGAGTGAAATTATTATTATGTTTAATAAAAGTCATGATGTAAGCCTTATAAAAAATGACTGGTCATTTCTACAAAAATCTGATTTTTCATATTGTGATTTGAAAGTATTTATAGTATTTTAAGATTCCTTAAATTTGATTACTTAAGTTTTAATTTTAAATTTAGCATATTTAATATTTTAATAACATTCATATCTTAAACATTGTTTTTAAGTAATTACAGATATATTTTATAGGCCATATTTATTGTTCTCTTATATGAAATTTTCAGAGTACATTTTTGACTATATTTAAATTATTTTTGTCATTTCTTAAGTGATAATTGATATAAATATGTCGAATTAGTATTTAAAATACTTTGGAAATTAGAAGAAAATTAAGTTGTTCTTATCAAGGAAATTATTTAAATTTATCTACCTTACAAAAATGTATCTATTACTTAGACCTTTTGAGGAGAAGAAAGATACATCAGGTCTTTTGTCAAAAGGTTTGACAGCTGAAGAGAGACAATGGCTAGTATGTAATATTTTTTTATGATTATTGCTTGTTCTTTAAAAATAAGTATGTATTGTAAAATTGTTTATTATGCTATGCATCCATGTCCTATTCCATTCTTTTTTAATATTCTTATGAAGTGATTACATTTTTAATTAAATATTTATTGAATTTGTTGTTAAACATATAAAATTTGAATTGTATTATAATAATGACCTAAATTTCAAATAATGAAAATAGTCTTCAGATCATAGAGATAAAAACGAATAAATAAATAAATAAAAATAATAAAGATTTATCTAATGAGAAAATTCAGCTTCTAAATATTAATTGAAATAGGAACATTTCAACAATCTATTGGCTTCTTTGATGTATATATTTGTGAAACAATTTTTATTATTTTATTGAATGCATTGCAGAAAAAAAAAAAATTGTTGCAAATTTAATATAAACACTTGTTTATTTAAAAATAATTAATAATTGTTAAACAATAATTTACTAATTATATACTATACTTGTTTATTTCTTAAATCACCATCATTATTATGTATTGAAAAAAGTGATTAAAAAGATCTTTCAAACTGTGACATAAGTATTTGTAGATTGGGATGGGTGTTCCCACAAAAAAAGAAATCTCTTATTTTTTCTTATTTTGCCATGAAATTTTAAAAACACATTAAAAAACATTTTAGTGCTTCTGCTGTTTTGTATATTTCTGATCTAAACCAATTCATTTGTACTAATGTTTTTTACATACCTTTTTGTTAACATTTTAGAATCTAATTTTCACCTTTTACGATTATTTTTAACTAAACAGATATAGTAGGCAAGATATTGTTTGTGATTTGCAAAAATACTCAAACTAAGTTACTTGTTAAATATTTTTGTTCAAATTTAGAGATATGAATATTACCTAAGAAAATTGATTCCTACTGAAACAGTGGCACCATTAACCAAGAAAAATGAGGAAAAAATACTAAGATGTGTTCCTGAAAAGTTAAAGGTAATTTTTTTAAAAAAAACCTGTAAATTTGTATGTCACAATCTCAAGTATTTAAACATCATAAATAATTTACATATATTTTTAAGAACATAAATCTGCTTATATTCTACTAAATAATGAACTTTCTATACATTTTAATATCATTACTTATTTACTTCAAACTTACTTAAGAAAAACATCAAAAATTTTCAATAACAATATTTTCCCACATTGATTGAAAGTTAAATTTTTTTAATTAAGGATAAATGTTTTGATTTTGTGTTGTTAATATTATGTTCAGTGTTTATTAAAAAAAATATTGTACATTATGATTTTTAATCAAAAGTAAATCTTAAAAAAAAACCCTACATTCTTTTGAAAAGTTTATTTGATAAAAATTTTATCTTTTCACCTATAAAATATTCTTATTAAAATACTTGATGATTTGTTATCTGCTATAATTAAAAAAATTTCAAATTGATTTTGTTATTTTTGCCTATAACTTAAATCATATGTTAAGATTAACTGAAAAGGATAATTAATATAATTTATATATAAATAAATATGTTTCATCTCATAGGCTGGTATGGAAACAGAACTTGAGAAAACGATGCAACTCATAAGAGAAGAATACATCTGGATAGTTAAAAAATCTGCAGGTACAAATTTAAGGATAAAACACATTTTCAGACAAATGACAAAATATTCTTCATGGCTTAAACTAGAGATGCCCAACTTTTTAGTTGCCCTAGGTTATATTATAAGAAGGCTAGTTGTTTTGGGCCACATAAAAACACTTAACACATCAATCAATAACTCCCGAGACTAACCCAGAGATGGCGCTCGTAGTAAACCAGTAACCAGGTCTTTCTAGAGTACTAACCTTTGCTTGAAACTTGTTAAAATTTTAAGTCGATCGGACCAGAAACAGCTGAGTTATCGAGGTTGGAGTAAAGTCGTTTTGTAGTTTGTTTAAAAAATGGAAAAAACCGAGTTTCGTGTTCTGATAAAACATTGTTTTTTAATGGGTAAAAACACCGTGCAAGCGAAACAATGGATTGAAAAATGTTACCCGGACTCTTGTCCATCAAAAGCAACGATTTGTCGGTGGTTTGCCGAGTTTAAACGTGGTCGTACCGACACAAATGACGCGGAACGCTCGGGTAGACCTGTGGAAGCCGTTACACCGGAAAATGTGAGTGAAGTGACAAAAATTATAATGAAAGATCGTAAAGTGAAGCTCCGTGAGATTGCTGAGATGACACAGATATCATATGGAAGTGTATTTACTATCCTTCATGAAAAATTGAGCATGAAAAAGGTTTTTTCCAAGTGGGTGCCGCGATTGCTTTCGATGGAACAAAAACAGCAACGAGTCGATGATTCAGAAAGCTGTTTATCGCTATTTACTCGCAACAAAAAAGATATCTTGCGGGGAAAAAAAAAGATTTGGAAAAGCGTTGGAACGATTGTATCACCCTAAAAGGTGATTAACAAAAGGTGTTATGTTGATGAATAAAAAAAAAATTTGCAAAAAAAATGTTGTTTTCAATGTTAGTCTCAGGAGTTATTGATTGATGTGTTATACTTACAATAGCTGATGAGTTAAATGAACAAATAAAGCAAAGAACATAGAAATAGGATATATGATTAACGTACATTTAAACCATCGAAACATTAAACCATGTGCTGATTTAGATTGGATTTAGCATGGTGTAAGGAATATAATTAAGGAAATGCATGTATATGCAGGGAAGCATTTAATACAAAAATAAGTTAGAAAGCTAGAGTTCGGTAATTTAGTTTATGATAAAATTCATGAGCTGAAGTTAACAAATGAAACATTGGTAGAAGACCTGCACTGAAAAAGGAACTTTTGGAGTAAATCTACATAGGATTGACATAAGGTCAATAACTCAAAAAGGTCTTTTGTTTGTCTATGGCCTCAGAACTCGATTGGGTTGATAAGAATAATTTTATTTAAAAATTAGAAGGAAGAGTGTGTTAAATCAAGTGCATTTAGAAGTATTTACCTCAGATAAAATGGATTATGGATTAAGTAGTGATTATTAGTTGATATGAGTAAAATAACTTGATTATTTTCTGACTGACTTTCTCTACATTTGACCATGTAATCTTGTGATTCTTTAAATAAGCTTAATAATGATTGCAAAAGGAAATAATAATAATAGGGAATTGTAACTTTACTTATTCCATATTAAATTTTGCCTGCTATATGTTTTTCAATGCAAAATAGAGTCTCAAATATATCCAAATATTGATGTATTTTCTGGAAAATTTGAAATCTGTTCTTAAACTGTCACATCAAATGAAAAGCAAGACTCATATTTGTTGTTATTTATGGGATTAAGTTTAATCAACATATTGAAGTGTTTAAGATTGTGTGCTTTGATTTGAGATTGCCATAGGTACAATTTAAATTTGATGCTGTCGTAATTTAAAACATTGTATTGAGCAATTAATTTTCACTTTGATGACACATGTTTAACTCTTTTAAAATGCCAAATTTGTGAGCCATTTTTCTTTGTAAAGTTTTTGCACAAAATTTGTTTTTAATTTTATGAACAACTTGATTTCATTTTGCAAATCATAAATATTTTTCTGCATTTTACACGATTTAACCATCTTACTTTTAAGACATAAATAATATCCATAACTTTAAGAAGTTTCTGAAATTGATAATGATTAAGCCCTTATGAATGTACAGACTGGATTATAATCAAGCATGATATTTTTCATCTTCAAAGATTCTGCATATAAATTTTTTTGTGTTCTGTGCAGTGATAATTCAGCATGTATAAAGTTTGGGCGATAATTTCATCATCTATCACTTTTATAAATTTGACTCTTAACTAGTACATCTCAAGAAACCTTTATCAGATTTATCAAACATGTTCAATGGATAAAGGAAGACATTTAATGCATTTTCGGCTGCTTCATATTAACCTTTTGAAACCATTTCTTCAATGACATTATATTTTTCATAAATAGTTGTAATAAAAGTGCTAATTGAGCTGTATTTTGTCTATTACTTCAGTATTAAATTTAACATTAGAATATCTATTAACTATAGCTTTTGTGACATATTTTCTTTTATTCCATTAGTTAGTTTGACTGTAGTCTGGTGAAAAAAACTGATTTTAAAAAAGGCTCTTTTTGCCAGGGTAAATTGCATCTATCATCTTTTCTATTAGTTGTAAATTCATTATCATCATGTGTTGGGGCCGCGGTAGCCTAGTGGTCATGACTTCAGATTCGAGGCCGACGGTTTTTTGTTCAGTCGTGGGTTCGATCCTTGCTCGCTAAAGACCTGTCATGTAGCCGGGGCTGATGCACGTTAAATCTGTCAGGGGCCTAAAGTCCTCCCGCTGGCGTGGTGTGGAAGTTAGGAGAGGGGGGTGCCAGCTCAGGTTCATCCTCGTCACTTGACCGTGGTTCAAAATTACGAGATCCGTCCTCAATATCAAATAATTTGATAGTGTATTAGCATAAGGGGTAAACAACCTAATGGTTAGCACAAGTATCGATTCTGCTCCTTCAGATGTCTATCCTTGATAACCTTTGTGTGAGTCAAACATCATTTTCTGACAGCTATGAATTCATTTGCATGATAGCTAATTTCATAGCCACTGTGTCTATATTATAACGTTATACTATTGCCATTTTGATACTGGAATCTTCCATTATTTACCCACTCTTTTCTACATCGTCTAATCATTGCATCACTTTTATACAAATGTTGAGGTACTCTTTAATTTGCCCATTCATCCTTTTTCAATCAGATGGGGCAATCTTTCTCAAATCCTGATATAGATTCACCATCAGGCCTAGCTTGGTAAGGTTGGTTATTATCATCCATTAGGATGAATTCCTCGCTTTTTTAACACCAGCATGTGTTGCAATAAGCATTTTCAGATCATTGTGATCACTCAGAAAAAATCCGTCCCTAACCATGATCCCCTCCCCTCTGTAACTGCATTTTTCAACAATGTTAGATTAGTCGTATCTGGTGCTTTGTTTTCTCCAGATTTGCACATGACCTGAATCACTCTTGAAAGTAAATTACTACCTATCTGAGAAGAGTGCAAATGCTAATTGATTTTCAGTAAAAAATTTCTTTTTTGGCCAACATAAATGGCTACTTCTGTGTCAGCCATTAAGTGGAACACATTTAAGGAGGGCATCTTGTATAAACACTTTGATTGTGAAGATGTTTGCAAACTGTATTAATATTATTGTATTTACTATTGCTGTACAATAATCTAAAATGAGCTAAGTCTTTGTTGTGTTTCTCTCCTTACTGGCCAAGAGAACTATAAAGAAATCTTGTGTTGTAAGGGTTGTAACTTATGGGTAGAGGTTCTATTCATACAAATTACAAAAGTCAGATGATTGTAGTTTCCTTTGACTTCTTTAGATGTCTAATCTTTAAAAAGATGGCAGGTATAATTTTTTTTATAAGATTTTATTGAAGTTACTTATTATTATTCATATAAAACCAATTTTTTTAATTTTTATTTTCATTATTTTAATGGTAAGAAACTGGCTATACCTTATCTTCTGTAGGTATAGCCAGTACACACATACATATCTTCAAATTTCTTTCTTTTTTTTTAATTTTTCAAATACTACTTCTTTTTTTTATATGTCTAGTTTTTGACTATGTACTTTTCATTTAATTTACTTTTGAATTTATAATTTTTCTATTATAGTTAAATTTGATTAATGTATTATCATTAACTTATCAGTTTCAATTTTTATTTATGGTTTGGTTCATGTTTTATTTCTTAATGGTTCAGTTGTGATTTTTACATTTTTTATAATGTTAGCTTTTGAGAAATAACTGCTTAGTTCATTTTTTTATTTTTTAAAATTTTGTGTTATTTAATTAATATATATACACACACAAAGTAATTCCTCCAGTAAGGGACACTACTATTTAAGGGACAATTTTGTTCGTTTTCTGTCCCTTTGAGTAGTATAAGTATTTATCTCTTATTAAGGAACACTTCTATTTAGGGGACAAAATGTCTGGTTCAGTCAGTGTCCCACATCGGGATGTACTACTGTGTATGTATGTGTGTGTGTATATATATATATATATATATATATTTCTGAATTTTTCCTTTTTTTATATAAAGGTTTTATTTTTAAAATTAATAAGCTATTTTTTTATTCAAAATTTGTATAGTTACTTTTCAATTTAATGATTTTATGATTATTTCTTTTACTCTGAATGACTTCATTTAGGATACGTTTTGCATGTGTGATATTTTATTATTTTAATGAAATGATCAATATTAAACCATTACTTTATTTTCTGTTTGATGAAGGTGTTTTATTAGTAATAGTTGATAATAATGCTGATGCACCATAAAATTATTTAATTCTTGTTAATATAATTTAAAATAATTTAACATAATGCTGGATTTTTAATAAGATTCTAATATTTCTTTGATTCTTTTCGTTTATAGTGGATTCCTTAATGTTTTCCTCTGCTCCTAAAAAGAGTGCTTATAATCCATCATCAGTCTATTATAAGGAAATGTCTTCTTTTTCAAAAATGTCGATTCTTCAAATGAAACGACAGAAGAAAAAATTATCTGAATCATACATTCTTTCAAATAAATGCATCCTAAGATTATTGGAAATATGGCTGGAGACTGGTGCTAAATTAAGTTTAATTAATTTGGATTTATTGACGAAAAATGAAGTTTATGAAGTTACAGCATATTTGCAAGTTGTGAAGATGCAAATTCTCAATGCCCAAGATAAACTACATAAACAGTTAGTGCTTTTTAAAATTTAGAAGTAAAACATTATTTATTGATTAAATTTAAAAATTTGATCAGATTAAGTAAATATGTTTCATCATTCATTTTTGTAGTTTAAAGATATTATGCAACACAATTATCAATGATAACTCATGTTTTTTAGTTGGTATCCTCTTGTTAAAAGAACAATGTCTATTGGTGTACAAAAGAATCTTATTCCATTGCACAGAAGAGGCTCATTTTTTAATTGTGTGGCATCTATTATGATTTCTCAACTAAAATCTTTGTGCTTAGAATCATTACATAAATATGAAAACTATGTGTGTCATTTTGAGGTACTTTTATTTTTTATACTTTTTATTAATAAATTCAAACATCATTGCCTTTTTGTGTGATACTTTTCTGTTATTTTCCCTCTTTTTAATTCATACATTTTTATCTGTTTAGCTCGTTCAAAAATGCACTAAAAAGTATTATTTAGATGGTAATTTCATTATAAATTTATTGCAATTTTATGATGAAAATGTCTTTCTTATTTTTTTAAAACTAAATTTACATTTACTGGTCTATATCTAAATCTAAAATAATCATTTACACTATGATCAGACTTTTGATGTTAAATTAAAAAACAGTCCTTTCTACAATAGTTTTAATAAGAAATAATATAGTCTAGTAATTAATTGGAAAAGCACTGTACCACATGGAAAAGAAACACCCTATTACACTTAGTCATGATGAAGGATAATTTTAAAATTCAAACTAACAATATGTGTTATAATCATGTTTTTAGTATTAAAGCTAAATATGAGAGAGGAAATCTTATCTTTTAATAATATATTTTAAATGTTATATTTGTGATTTATTAATTTATCTATAAAATACGAGCATATAAAAGTTAAAAATTAATAATTGAATAAGTTTAAGTATTAATGGAGTTATTCTACAATTATGATTAAATTTGAATTGAAGTATGATATTGATCAACTTCTACAAGAAGACATACAAATATTTTCAAAATAATTGCCTAAAGAATTATATGAATTTGTGTAATTGTTATAATGTGCATTTTTATGTGTTATTTGTACAGAAATTGGTATAAATTTAGGAAAAAAAAGTTATTATTTTTATTCTAAAGAACATAATACAATACAACATCAATTTCCTGAATTCTGATTAATTGAAACATTGGCTAACAGAAATCATTCCATATGGTTAATTAACATTTGTGTGCCATGTAGAAGAAAAAAATGCATCTTAGTTCTGAAGCAAAGGAAAATTTTGGATTTCTTTGCCTAAACTGTAGACTTATTTTAAAGGCCATTTTGTAGTTATCAAAATAGGCTAGTCAATTCTGTGTGTTATTTCTAAAAAATAAGGTACAAAATATATGCAGTTTTGTGTTTAATTTCACTATTTCTTTATTTCAAATTGTTCTAATGACACTGTTACAATTTCCCCCATAAATGATTGGTTATTTGAATAATTTCATTCCTAATTGTTTTGGATAATTGATGCTTTACTGCGGGGATGGCCAATCTTTTGCACAACATGTCCAATTTTTTGACAAACGAGTTCAAATGCACCACATAATTGGAGCACTGTTATGTTTAGGGATTAGAAAATAGAGAGGAGGATAGAATGTGCTTCACTTAGAGGAGGAGAAGGAATAACTTAATCATGCTGTTTAATTAATTAATTTACTCCAATTTAATGAAGCACCTATCTACAAAAGGCAGGAATGATCTGTACAAAAGAAAAAAATGCTAAAAATGAATGAAAAAATGAATGGTGAACATAACTATGGATCTCAATTGTTGTCATTGAGAGGGAGATCAACTTGGAACTTGGGTTTGCCTGTTCTCTCTGCTTGCTAGAAGGAGTACTGGTTCTGGCGTTTGTTTAATAATCTTTTTAGTAGAAGTATGTTTATAGACATAATTAATTTTTAATTGATTTAAAAAATTTTAGTATATAAATCAAAATATCTATTACACTACATGGACATTGTTTTGCTATTAATAAAACTTTTGAGCCTGTTTGGATTTTGCTAGTCATTTAATGTTTGCTATTAAATTTGTTTCTGAGAGCAGAAAAATTTTGAATAAGTTATTTGCATCCTAGCCTCTTTTAATCAGTTTCATTGATGAAAATGCTTGTTCACATCTGTATGTCATTCCAAAGTGACGTATAAAATTTTTATAAAAATTTTCTTGGCTTTGAATGCCAGGAATCAATTATGTCAGAAGTATTTTTATTTGAAAAACCTCATCAAATCTTATTTTTAAGAATTAATTTGTTTTTTAATCAATCATTTTAATGTTATTAAGCATTTGCATCGCATTTTATTTACTAAGTGAAAATTGGTTTATAAAGGCGAGAATTCAGTTTTCTTCAGTAGCCAAATAATGAAAATGACTTTCAAATGTCCCTTGCAGTATCTTAATTTTTTCAATATATTTGATCAAATTTTTATTATTTTTAGCACATTTATTCTGATCATTGAAACATGGAAATTGATTTAAATTCTTATTTTTTACCTGAGAGTTGAACAGTTTTAATTTCATTTTAAAAATGAACTGATGCTATATTTATTAAGCTGGGTAATAATTTATTCTTTATTTGTAGTTTTAAAATTAGATCATTGAGATGGCTAGTAATATCAATTGAAAATGCCATATCAAGTAGCCATTTGTTGTCAAATAATAAGGTTCTTTCATCAGGTAATTAATTTTCTTGTTCTAAAAAATCAAAAGCAGTATTTTTTTATTCCCTATATCTACTCATAACCTGTCCTCTAGGAAGTTAGCACACTTCACAATGAAGGTTAAGATCTCCAAATTTAAAATCTAACACTTCATAATATTCTCTGAATTCTCATCTGTTTAATGCTCTTGCTCTAATCTTATTTATATATTTCACAACTGGTAATTTAACATGTTGCATATTTAAAGTTTTCACACACAGTGCCTCATGATGTATAATGCAATAATATTTTAGTATAGGATGACTTAAAAATTTTTCAAGTTACTGTGCCATTTACTTTACATATCATCAATGGTACTCTGTCAGCATACACTGATAAGTTTGCTGCAATCTACTTGTAGATTTTCTTGATACAATTTTACTTTTTCAAATATGTCTGATTCTCTTGTTTTACCATACAATGACTCCAATCTGAAAAGTTCTTCAAAAACATTAAAATTGTCATCAATTCTTATAAAAATGTTTGACTGTGAAACAGCATGTATGTCCATTGTTAGAGAAAAAAAGAATTCAAGAACAGACAAGATCTTCCAATTGCTGAGATACATCCTGAGTGAGTTCCTCGACATGTCTCATAACTGTATGCCTTGATATAGCTATTTCATCTACTTTTCTTTAGACATCTTTTTATCAAGATGTCATGCAAATACTTGGGAATAATGCTTAACAATTTCTTCTCCATCAGAAAAAGTTTCTTTTTTTTTTCGCCATTGCTAAAGTAATTTCATATGATGCTTCTGTCATTGCTAAAGCTTCACAACTTACTTTAGCAAGTATATTTTGTCTTCTTCTGATTATTTTCTTTTTCTTTGTCACATATTCTTTTTGAAACTCAGATCCAAGGACAAACTTCATTTTTTTTTTCTTTGTAAGTGTAATGTTTTATTTTATATCGTCTATTAGGATCATGTCTCCTATTATGTGAAAAAGTACTTTCACAAACAATGCAAAATAGTTTTCCTGTTGAATTTGCTATAAATTCTCACTCATTTTTCCACAGTTCATTACATTCATGCCCACTATTATTTTCTATGCTTCTTTTGGTTGTTTTATTTTACATTGTAGTAGATAAAAAGAATACAATGAAAACATAGAAAAGTACAAAACTCTAAAAATGCTAAAAAAGGATATATAGTTCATCGTTATGTACATTGTATCACACAAATAAACCAAAATGCTCTCACAAAAAAAACTTGCTTCAAAATCAAAATCAAACCTTTAGAAATCATTAAATGCCATTTATAACCATCCAATGTACCACATTTGGTGCATGCACCACAGTTTGGTCACCTTTGCTCTATTGTATATCCATCTTTAAAATATGTAGAGAACTCTACATCAAACAATAAATATGAACTTAAATTGTCAAAACTATATTCTTAAAACTTTTATTTAATTCCGTTTCATCAATACAAGAGTTTATTTGTGATTATATATATTTATCTTTCTTTAGGAGCAAATTGGAACTTTGAAAATTAAATTGATGTGGTCGGATGAAAATTATGAACTTCAACCTGATATTAGAGAAATTGAAAAAGCTCTTCATGATCCATTTCATTTGATGCAATGGGCAGTTTCATATTTTTCTCGTGTTGAAGGCTGGTCTGAGGAAGTATATTCCGATTTAATATATTGGATTTAATATACTATGAATGTATTTTATGTTTTAACTGCACATTTTGTATTGAGTAAAACTATTATTCTAATTAAATATCTACTGTAAATCAAGAAATTCATTAAATTTTTTTTTTAAAGTGTTCTTAATTTACAAGAATATGACACTTATTACTTGACTTAATATGTTTAAAATTTCAGTGTTGAAAAGTTTGTCAAACTATAAAATATTATATTGAGAAATACAAATTTTCTTTTTGAGAACAACTCTGGATAAAATCCTTTTTTAAAAGCTAGATTAATAATTATATGAAGAAAAATATTAGAGAGTACCTTGAATTTTGGAAACATAAATTTAATTATTTATTCTGATTAAATTCTTAATAATTCTATTCGAACCTTTTGAATTCTAAATTGTTCTATTCGAATCTTTTGAAATTTGAATTCTAAATTGTTGCATTTGAATCTTGAATTCTAAATTATCCTATTTGAATCTTTGAGGTAAAGTAAGGAATATTTTGATAAAAGAAAGAAGGGTGTTTTTAGTATTTATAAGATATTCTTATAACATATATTTAACCTTTGAAAATAAGCATTCAAAATTAAAGTTTGATTTTGTTATGCTTATTTATAGAAATTTTGTTTTTCTTGATAATATGCTTTGTCTTCTTCATAAGGTTTGAAGTTTGAATGTGGCAGAGGTGGGGGGGGGGGTGCATCTTAAAAAAATTGAATGACAAAAAATGCTGAATGATTTAATGACAAAAATATGAATAAAATTTCTTGATTATTTATAGTACATGGTAGTTATTTTTAAATTTTTCTGATTTTTGAAAATTTGTTGAGCAAATATTATAGTTCATTTCTAAATAAAGAACCCAGTAAAAATGGAACAATTTTTGATAATTCTCTTATATAAATATGAAATATAAAGTTTTTTTATTGTGAATTTTTAAAAAAATGTGTTTACATATAAAATAAAAATTATTTCTAATTATATAAGATATTTAAGTGCATAAGGTTCCTTTATTATATAAAAATAGTACAATTTCCTAAAAAATCCATGTCTTATAATAATATTTATAGATTTGTTTGTTGCATTAAGTTTCAGAATGATACTTTGTTTTGAAACAGTTATTGAAAATAATTTGAAATGTAAATTAGATTATTAATTTTTGTTGATCAATTAAATATTTCTTTGCTTTAGTTTGATTTTTATCATTTCAAAGATTCATTGATGCAAAGATTTTAAAAAGAAATTGAATAAAATAAGTTTTAAGTTATCTTTTTTTATCTCTTTAAGTTATAAGTTATCTTTTATATTATCATACTGGTACAATTTTTATTTTTTGTAGTTATTCAATTCTAGCATTATGATTCAAAAGTTCTTATTAAAATTAAGCTTAATGCATTGAAATGTAAACATCACAATGTAATAAATTGAATAAAGAAAAGTTGTTGTAGTTTTTGTAATTAAATTTTGTAATTTTCATCTTACTTTTAAAATATTATTACTTTTTTTTCGGTAATCAGTAGAATAGAAATTCATATAAGAAATATTAAGTAAAATAATAATGTAGTTTTCTGTATTTATCGTGAAAAATAATTTATTTTAGTTTTAAAAGTAATGTTTAAATGTGAATAAACCCTCAAATTTACTTCAATTTAATTAAATTTGCTTATATTTTCAGGATCTTGGAGACACTGCCAAAGAATATTTGAGAACAAATTTGCCTGAAAATATAATTGATAGTCTAAAAGATAAAGTCTCTGAATTTCTGCATTCAGAATGGAACTTGCCATCACTATTTGTAAAGGAATTAGAGAAATATAAATTTCTATTTACAAATGAGGTAATCTGATATTTTAGATTTGTTTTATATTTATTTTTAAAAAGATTATCATAATTATTTTAAATACTATTTATGCATTATCAAAATTAATTCTAACAATTCTCAAATGTCAAATATAAGCAATTCATAACATTATTTGAAAAATAAATATGTATTTCATATTATATGAGAGAATTTTCTAGATTATTCTGTTTCCTCAACAGCTGAGCCTTCCATGAATGTTTTTATTTTGTTTGTTTATTTATTTCTCAAAAGATTTTGACAAAATAAGAGGAATTATTGTATCCATCAAAATGAATAATTTTTACTTTGAAATCTAGGGTCACAATCCACTTTGAATATTAGAAGGGCTGTTATGGCTGAGATGCTTAGGATCTGGACTGCAAAGCAGCAATTCTTTGATTCATGTCCCAGTAGACTATTAAAACTCCACAGTAGTTACGAGTGAAAAATGTACAAGCGCTAAAATTTTCAGTTTATTTCAGAGTATAAGAAAAGAGAGACTCTAAAACACAAGTAAATCTGAAATCCCAGCACACGTCATCATTTTTGTTGTACTTCCTTTCATGTCAGAGAAGTAGCACATCTCTAGAACATCACCATCAAGTATTGAACATATGCAAATTTCCAATAAGAAGCAGCAGCAGCAGCAACAGTTGCAATTGATTGGCTTATCAAACCTCCACAAGAAGCTGGTCAAAATGAACATTGTTCTTTAAAGACAGCACATCCTCAGTTCTGAATTAATTCCTAGATTATGTCATTCAGAACAGTTTCATAGAAGCCTTGATGGATTATGCATATGGAGAATTTGCAGTTATTCATTCAATGTATGGTTTGGCACAAATGGGAACTGATGCAAAGCACAACTATTGCATCATGAGCAATTTCCAAAGTGCCACCTTCCAAACCATCTTGTCTTTGCTAGTATTGATAGAAGACTATTGGAAACTAGCTTGTTTGATATATCAGATACAATTAAATATTTGTGGAATGTGCAGATGCTGGAAATGGAAGAACTTGTCTTGGACAGGTTTGGAGCAGCTCCTTCTACAAGTACTTGTTTAGTGGCAACTGACTTTGGTAGTTGTCACAGTGTAGGGTGGAGTGTTCCACATGAGGAAGACTTACTGCTTTTCCATAAGCAAATGGTTTAATGTTTAAATGTTGTTGAATATATGTACCATTAATCCTTTTGTGAGATGGAGGCTCCAGATGAAATTTTGGAGTTTCTTGTTTTAATTTTATTCACTGATGAGGCCCAATTTTCCTGAGTAGGCTTTTCATCACTTATAATGAACATGTCTGGGTTGAAAGTAATCTCCCTTTAACTGCTCCATGTAAAGAGTGGGAGAGATTTTTCAATAATGTCTAGGCAGGGTAATTGCTGGTGATCCCTTGGTTGACCCTTATTTATTGTTATAACATTTGACAGACATACTGTACCATCTCTTCTTTTAGTTAGAGCTTCCATGTTTATTGCGCTTGTTCCACTCCCCACAGACAAATATGTAGTTCATATATGGTGGATCTCCAGCTTATTTTTCTACTTTGTTTCAACTTTTCTTGAATGCTACATATTCTGTATAATGGTTTAGACTTGGAAACACCTACTTCCATGCTCATCAGATTTAAATTTATTAAAATTCTTCTTGTGAGGGCACATAAAAGCATTGGTGCACTAATCACCGATGGAAATGAGAGAGAAATATGATACAAGGAATCCTTTAGAGAATATGCTTTTTCTTTCATTTGCCAATGTGAATTGTGCAACACCTCGCTTGGCTGTCATTTTAAATATCTACTCTTCTGATATAAATAAATGAGTTTGTGCTATTTAAAATTTTATTTCTCTGTTTTTTCTTCTGCTGATAATTCTATTTGGACATCTTAATTTATGCTTCTTTGAGTAGAATGGGACACTATTTTCCAGAGTAAATATTGTTTAATTTGAATTTTACAAGCTCCTCTTTTATTTTGTCGAAATCCTTTTTGAATGCCCTGTATATTAATACATATCTTTAATTGTAAATGCCATTACAATTTTTTGTAAATAATACTTAAATGGTTTGTATTCACAAATTTATAACATAAAATATAGAAAGCCTTACATCTTTTATCTTTTGATTAGATACACATGGCATCCTTATTTTAAATCCCATTTTTTGATTTTAATTTTTCTAATTGCTTATTTATAGTTATTTTATTTATTGCTTATTTTTAGTTATAGGAAACTATCAATTTTTAATTTCTCTAACCTTTCACCATTGTAGTGTCAAGGTTCTTCAAACATGTGATTGTATTTTTTATCATAACAGAAGAAGACTTTTCTTGAAAAGCTGTACAATTTGAGTTATTATTGTTGTTACTTTTAATGTACAGTCATAAAAAACAACAACTTGTAATAAACTTTTACAATTCTTATCACAGCTAGCTTAAATAAGTTTTAATTCATATTGGTTAAAGAAAACAAAATTATGATGTTAGTAAATTAACTTTAATAGCACAGTTAATTGAGAAGATTAATTTCTAAAACAGATTTTGTAGAAAATGGTTTAAATAGCTTATGTTCCTAATTTCATTTCAATATGATCTCATTAGTTCCACATAAGAGTATTCAAAGAAACACATCAGGTGCTTGTATGCTAATTTACTTCCATGCAAATAATTCATAATATTTTCACATTTTTTAACACTATATGTTAAGCGGATCAATAATTATTACAAACTAGTATACTGTCCTTTAACCTTGCTCTTTCCCATTGGCATGGTGTGGAAGTTAGAAGAGGGGGTACCAGTTCAGGTATCATCCTCATTACTTCACCGTAGTTCAAAATTAAGAGGTTCTTTGCCAATAACCCTCATATTGCTTCTAGTGAGAGGTTTATTAAACTGTGAGGACAACAACAATTCATTATTTTGCTACTATAGTGCTGCACCTGTCAAGTTGTTTTCAGGAAATCGGCTGAAGCCTGCTTGGAATAGTTTTGATGAAATTAAATTAATTCTATTTGAATAAATAATAAATGTTAAACTTATTTTTTTAAAATGCACTAAATTAGTGTTAATTTTTAAAATGATTCTCATAATTTATATTTCAGTTTTTGTATTTTTACTGTTATATCTCTATTAATATATCTATGTTAACTGTAAACCAAACTGTAGCTTTGTTTAAAAAAAGTTGTCTTCTAAAAAACCAAGCGTGCACCATATAGCAAGCTGTACTGGCTTGCTATAGGATGCATGCTTAATAAAGATCTAGTAAATGCAGAAAGTCTGGTGAAATTATTTGAAATCAAGAAACCTAATTTACGCTAAATTATTTAAACTGGGTGCTAATCAAAAGCACATAACAAAACTAACCAACCTTATTCATTATCTTAAGTTTAACACAGAATACTTTCTACAGTGTTCGAGAGAATTGTGTTGAATTTCGGAGTTACTGTTTTAAGATATGAAGCAGTGGTTCCCAAAGTGGGTTCCACGAAAAAATTTAAGGGTTCTGCGAAACAAATTTTATTTGATTAAAAAAAAGATTTTCCATTTATTTTAGTTTGTTTTGTATTTTTATTAATTATTTCTATGATGAATTGATTTTTTTTGAGTTTTGCTTAATTCAATAAAATTTGAAATAAAAAAAATAATACTTGTTTCATTTAATATCAGATATTAAATTTAAAAAGTCGTTAATTAAAAAATATTCAGGGTTCCGTGATCATTGGCAACAAATTTTGGGGTTTCATGACCAAAATAGTTTGGGGACCACTGATATGAAGAATTCAAATATTTAAAAACTTTTGGCATGTTATGACTCGTTCTTCTGTAAATGAATGTAATAATTTATAATTTAAATTAAATAAATGTTTTTTTTAATTTAAATTTTTGTAATATTTCATGGTACAATTTTTTAAATATTTATTTGGAATCAAAAAAAATAATTATATCCCATTTGAAGTAAAAACCCTCGAAAAGTGTTCAGTTGAAAATTTTTCTTTTATTACTTAAGATACTCATTTAATACTAAGTGGTCCCATATTTAAACTAACATAACTTGGAAACTTCCATTTAGAATTTTACAAAATTTGAGATTCAGGCTAATTACTAGTAAGAAAAATAAAATTTGTAAGGAAAAAAACTTGCATTGGTTATTTGATAGTTTTTTTTTAAAAGTTAATTATAACTGTGTTAGTAAATAAATTCCAAAACAACATAATTTTGTTTTTCTGAGTCATTAATATTAATATGTAATTTTGTCTGACTGCAAAAATTATGCATAAAGTGTTTCCCTGTTAAATTTTTTCTCTTTGGACACTTCACAATAAAACATAGCTATTTGCTTGTGTTTCATCTATCTTGTAAACAAATGACTTATCTTGTTCAAATAATATTCATATTAAAAGGAACATTCATAAACTCAACTATACAATAGATTACATTTCTTTTGTAAATAGTAACTTGTGACAAAACTTTGTTAGTGGTTTGGGGTGTATAGCTATCCCGCACAACTACTGCCAGTTGAATTTTTTATAAAATTTTTTAATTAGTGTAAAACAAAGATTATTAATTTTAATGAAATAGACAAAATGACATATATATTAGTCATGTATATTGCATCATAAAATAAATACTCATACTGGAATAGCAAATAAAATTATAATTTGCACCTTGTAGTTCACACAAGTTGATAATTATTTTCATAGCTTAACTTCTTCCTAAGAGGTTTTCTTTTAGATTTTGGAATGTTTCATTCCAAAATCTAAAAATATAAGAAGTAAAAAATGTATATATTAATCTCTGAAAACTTCTGAAATATTTTTACCTCTTTGACATAAATTTCAGTCTATTTTCTAGATGTTTCCTTTCTTTTTTTGGTAACTTATTGGTGGTGTGAATAAAGCATTAAGTAAATATTATATCAATGCTATTTTATTCTGTTACATCTTTTTCTACTTGAATTTTTTCAAATAATTCCTACAGATAAGGAAATAAATTTTTTATTTTCATTATCTGTAGATATTATTTAGATATTTATCAAGTCATGACTGAGATAAAAGGTATAAAAATTGTTAGTTCAAAGCTATTGATTTGAGAATTAGAATTCTAAATTAAACTAATTTAAGAAGTATGTAAGTAAAATTTTTTTTTTTTGAAACAATTTGTCTTAGTAAATTTAATCCAATTTTCTGACTAGTTATTTTATTTATAAGTTATGCATTAAATATATCTGTCCAGTAGATGCATTATATCAAGTTAATAAAACTGAATTTAATATTCAAAAAAGCAGTTACTCTCAAAATTGAATACAAAAATACATACATGTTTTATGATATCAATAAATCAAGTAAAGATTCTGAAAGAAGCAATTTTGAATTTGCTGCCCTTAATTGTGTGTATTTTTTGGATACTGTTCCAATATTACTTAAATTAAAAGATTGATTAAACATAAGCATTACTTTAAAAATTAAATGTGTCTAATAGTTTGAATAAAATATTAATGGTTTTTCCTTAGGCTGAAACAGAATTAAATGAGTTCCTTCAAAATGACCATATTTTAGATGATTTCAGAAATAAAGTTACCTTTTTCATGGAATTAAAGCAAGAAATAAATTATCACAGAGGAAAATGTGTGAAACAGGGCATGTTCACAATTGATTGTATAGAGTTTTTTGAAACTCTATTTTCCTCAATTACTAGTTTGCTTGACAAGTTATTGAAATATTTAGAAGAAATGCTTGCAATAAATACTTCACGGTAAGTTTTCAATTTGTATTTTCAACAAATATGTATTTATTGTAAAAATATATTGTTGATTTCCCTTTGAAACTCGTTAAAGAATGAATTTAGATGTTTGATGCATATTAGGACAAATGTTAAGATATTCCAAAAGTAGCTATTTGCATTGAAATGTTTTACTATATTGCTTAAATTTTAAATTCATTTTTCAAATTTCGATTGATCGTAATTTTAAATTGCCAATCTTATAATAACTGACGTAATTATTAGTCAAATAATATCTTATGATTCAAACATTTCACCAAATTTATTTGATTATTAAGTAACTACAAAACTAATAATTTAAAAAAAAGTGTTTTAGCTATTTCATTTTCTGTATTTGATATTTTTGTTGACAAAAACCTTGATTTATTTTTGCTTTAAATTTATAGTTCATAATTACAATTATAATAAACATTTTACTTTTTAGAATTTTTTTTTACTAAATAATAAAATAATTTATAAATTAATAATAAAATAATTTATAAACATAATTTATAAAAATTTAAATTTTCATTTTTGTGTTTAAATCAATTCTGTAATGTTAAAACACAATTGCTCTAATAAAAACTGCTTTTTTTTTTTTAAAAAAAAAAAAGTAGCTTTTTGAGGAGTATTTGACATACAAAAATATGTTCATGTAAAGGATTATTCTTAATTTAAAATTTGATTAATTTCAAAATTTGTAGAGCAGTTGAAAGAAATCTTGTTCAATAACCAGCTTATTGCTTCTTCCCCATTGTAATTATCAAGCATGATCAATTACTACATTGTTACATTATTTTGATCATCATTACATCATTTTTAAAAGCTTAATGGTTACACAAAATTGTTATTTATTTTCTTTTTATATTTAAGCTATTACTCAATTATATAAATGTTTTAAAAAAAAATGTAAAAATATATTTTATTCCTTGCATTTAGTCTTATTGAAGAGTATGAAATTGTTATTCAACAACTAAAATCGCTTCCTTCTAATACTAAAGAGCTATTTGAAGCAAAGGTGAGAAACATCTTTTCTGTAAATTTAACAGCAGTTTCAATTCTTTTAATAATAAACATTAACTGTAAAAACAAAAGTATCTTGAAAAATGATTTAGAAATCTTGATCATACATTTTTTCATTCAAAAGATGTATAAACTAGAAATTAAATTTGCATTTAGAACTATTTCATTTAATTAGTTTTGGCTATACGAAACAAATTTTTAAATATTTTTTTTTAACAATTCAGCAAATAGAAAAATAAAATCCAAATGGATTGACGGTAAGGGGGAAAAGTAAATAAATAAATAAGGTGCAAATCTACTGTATAGAATAATAGAAATCATTTCTCCAAGTAAATCCTGTCAAGGATTTGGCTTGGTTTAGTTTTATTAACGTCGCACTGGAAATAACATGAGGGCTATTAGTGACGGACCTCGTAATTTTGAATCTCGGTCAAGTGACGAGGATGACATTGAATTGACACCACCTCTCTTAACTTCCTCACCACACAAACGGGAGGACTTTGAGCCTCGACAGATTTAACTTCCATGAACTCCGACTGCTCGGCGGGTCTTTAGTGACATCAAACCTCGAACCTAAACCTCGTCGAAAACCGCAGATAGTGAGTCCACGGCCATGACCACAGACTACCGTGGCCCAAAGCATTGGCAATCATTCTCCTTATATTTTTAAATAGTTATCGCTGAATAATATTTATCTAAATCAAATATACATTTTATTTTTTTGGAACAATAATTAGGCCATGGCTTTAATAAGATTTTACTATTTCATGGTGTTTTGTTTCCCTTTTATTGTTTGGCCGTGGTAGCCTAGTGGTAATGGTCGCGGATTCGCGACTGGTGGTTTTCGTCCAGTCGCGGTTCGAGTCTTGATGGCACTAAAGAGTGCTGATGCACGTTAAATTTGTCGAGCCTCCAAGTCTTCCCGTTTGTATGGTGTAGAAGTTAAGAGAAAGGGTGCCATCTTAGGTGTCGTTCTCGCCACTTGATCGAGATTCAAAATTACGAGGTCCGTCGCATATAGCCCTCATGTGGCTTCTAGTGCGACGTTAATAAAACCAAACCAATCATTTTATTGTTTAATTTTGATTTGCTATCGAAAAGAAATTATGAATATAATATTTTCTAAATGTGATTTCCATAGGTGATAATTTCTTAAGACTTTTGCTATACAAAAATATTTTGTTCCAAAGCTTTTTCTCACTATTCTGATATTCAAGATTAAATTTGTATGCTTGACAAATATTAGTGCTGCTTAAAAATAATTTCAGTGGATTTATTATCATCAATTTATCTTCAGTTTGTAAGTTTTTTTTAAATTTAAATTTAAACATTTAAAAGGATTTGTAAGAAGACTGTAATTTATTAATTCAATTATTGTGTTAAACATGTTAATCAAATATTTTAACATTAAATTTTTCAAAATAAAAAATATTCATTGCTTTGCATATTTAGGTGAATAAAAAAATTAAAATTTTTTTTTTTGATTTATTTTCTGTGAGGAGTGTTTGTAGTTCTTAATGTTTAAAAAGTTGATCCTTATCTCTTTTTTATATCTGGAAGAAAAAGGAGATACCATTTTAAATTGAAATTTGATTCAATTAGTTAGACGACATTTTTAGTAAATTAGATGTCAACATGGAATTCCTTTTTGAGAATAAAATGTAAAGAATACAAAACATTTGTCATTTTTCATTTATTCTGATGTTCATGAAAAAATAAAAGAGAGTAGTTAAATAAGTATCAAAGAAAAAAAATATCTTACCACTATTTTTAAATGAAATTGTTGTACCTAAGCTATTTTATTTTAATATATAAAGTAAAAACAAACTTCACTAAATATTATTATATTTCTTATTCAAAATTCTCTAAATGTCCTAAATAATTTTTCTAAAATATTATCTAAATTTTATCATGATTGTGTATTTGTAATTTAATTTTTTAAATAATATTTTCTAGGAATGGTTGCAGAAATTCAAGGAAATATCTTTAAAAGATTTAAAAGTAAAATTGCAGTCTTTCACATCTTGGATTTACTATATGTGTGGTGTAATTGATTTCATTCCTGCACAGTTTGGAAAACATGCAAAGATATTTGCAATGCATATGGAGCTTCCCAAAATAATACAAGAAAATGTGTTAGGTGCTGAAAAGGCTTTATTAACATTTCAAGAAAATTTAGTAGTAAGTGAACAAATTTTTTAACTATAACAATGTCTGATTAGCAAATAATGAATATTCTTTTTTTTTCATAGTAATTATTTTTTCATGTCAAATGCCTCCCCCCTCAATTTAATTTTGTATGCATTTAAGTTAATTTGATGGTGTAACTATATATGTTTTTATAATTATTTTTAGGAGCGTCGACAAGTATTTACAGAAGATCTTAAAACCCGTGCTAAACAAATAACCAATCTGTCTCACCTTGGAGATACTACATTGGTTGAAGAATATTTAGCTCATGCTATTGAAATTCAGAATTGGTTGACAGATGCACTAAATACAGTGGAGCTGTTTAATTCTGAAGAAAAATTATTTGAATGGGAAATAACAAATTATCCTCTATGTATAACACTTGCTAATGAACTAAAACCATTTGTACAGTTATATGAATATGCAGTGGATTTTGCTAGAAAGCGAAGGTGATTTTTGAATTACACAATTTGTTATCAGATATTAATCAATGTCTTAAACATTTTTAGGAAACAGATAATTTACTGTATTTTTATATAAGTAGTATTCTTTTAGTTTGCAATATATTATTAAATATAGTATTTCCTTAAGATATAATATTCTTTCTCACCGTTTTTTTACATCTAAAAACTTATTTAGTTTTTTACGCATGATTTTGAGATGATACTAGATCAATAAAATAGTGATCCAATTCAACATGAAAATTAAGTTTCTAACTTCTGTAGCTCTCAAAAGTTTGTAATTATGTTCCTTTCAAAGCCAAAAGAAAATTTATCTTATATCTTTAGACTATGTTCTCTTCCTGACTAAGGGATAATGGTTTTGTATCTTAATCTAGAATCATCATGTGATATATTTTAACATATCTGAAAATTACCTGTGCGTAATTTTTTTTTTTGATACTGTTTCCATACAATTTTTCTGAACCCAGACTTGACTATTAAAAAAATTCTATTTTAAATTTAATCCTTTGTGTAAAGCTTTAGAAATATGAAGATAAACTGTTAAATTCCACCAGTAATTATTTTTTAAAAATACAAGTTTATTTAAAACATTGAAAGGACACATTACAAACATATTTATGAACATGCATTCCTAGTTTATTTTTGTATTTCAATTATCGTGTCTGAAAGGCAAATTTTAAATAAACAATATTCTGAATTTTTTATTGAAATACATTTGGATTTTTACTCTTTATTCTTCCATATTTTCATAACTTTTACTTAAAATTGATGAATAGTAAAATATTAAGAGTTGTATTTGATTTTTAAAATGGTTACTATATTCTGTTTTCAGTTTGTTTCTGATATTTTATTAAATAAAAAGATAGTCTTTTACATGTTTAAATTTTAAAAAATGTCACACATTTCTATAATTTATCATTTAAATATTTATTTATTTATTTGTGCACTGTAAATATGTAGATTTTACTTCTTGATAATCATTTAGCTCTACATTACTTCATTAAAATAGAATAATTGTAAATAATCTAGGGAATGGCTAGAAGGTGCAATTCATCAAGTTGACCCAGAAGTGGTTGAGCAAGAAGTTTTAACTCTTTGGCGTTTATTGTATAAATTAGAAAAAATGTTTAGTGATTCTCCTGAACCTAGAAAAATTGCAGAAAATGTAAGTATTTACATCATTTAATATAAGTGATGTAATAGTAATAACCTTTTTCCTCCTTATAGTAGATTTTTTTTTTTTAAGAAATTTAATTTGTAATTTTAATTTATGAACGTTTCCTTTTAAACTTCCTCTTTGAAATGTGTTTCATTTTACTGGTTAAATTTTTGTTTCAGAATGTAGTTTTTATAGAATTTTAACACTTTTAAAAACTTAACACTTTTTTCAAGTTCATAAAAAAAAATAAGACATCGATAACAAATAAACTATGATAAGATAATTTAAACTTTTCCAAATAATGAAAATAAACCAATCATTCTTTATTCTGCTTTGAGTTTAATTTCTTAATTATGGGAAACATATATAAGTTTTATTCAAATTATATTTTTCATGAATTTGATTTGATGATTAATTAATCTATCATTTTAAAATTTAATTTAGCCTTTCTAAATGTTATTTATTTATATTTTCACAGGTCAGAAGTACAGTTGAGAAGTTTAAAGACTATATACCTTTAGTTCAAACATTGTGCAATCCTGGTCTCAGAGAAAGACACTGGGATCAAATATCTGAGATTGTTGGTTTTCCCTTAAAACCTGATAAAAATACAACCCTTGCAAAACTAATTGGTTTAAATTTACAAGAATATATTCCTCAATTTGAAGTTATAAGTGAAGCTGCTAGCAAAGAATACAAATTAGAAAAGGCACTAGATAAGATGATGGAAGAATGGAGTGAAGTATGTGATTATTTTGTACCGTAGATTTTATGCTTATTTTTGGAATTTTATATTTTTGTTATAGAATTCTAAGTGAATATATGTCCTATGATATAAAACTTGTAAATTCTAAGAAATTTGTGTTGTATTCTACAAAATGTTATGCAATTCAAGTGAAACTCTTGAAAAAAATTGCCAAATGTACTACTGAAAGTAACCATATTAGAAAATGAAAATAATGTCTTTCTATATTATATTACCCTGAATATGTCGATTTGATATGTTTTAAATTTTTAGTTTTTCCAATGAAAGTAGTATGATTTTAACAAGTTTGAGGAATAGTTTACAGAAATATATATATATATAGATGGTTCAATGACATTTTCATTTGTTTATTATTTACTGCATTAATTTTCCTGTTATCATCTGTTTCATTTTGCAATTATATTTTTATAAATTTTAGATGATGTTTTCTGTAAAACCATTTCGAGAATCTGGGACATACATATTATCTTCTGTAGATGAAATTCAGTTGTTACTGGATGATCATTTAATAAAAACTCAGACAATGAGAGGTTCTCCATCTGTTAAGCCAATTGAAGGGAGAGTCAAGTATGGACATTTTTTTTTTATTGAATCTCTATTACCCAATTTTTTTTGTGAAATTAAATTGCCTTTATTCAGTTGTTTTTGATAAAGTTTAATATGCCACTTAATACTATATATATGCCAAATGAGAAACCAGCTAAGTATGAAATACATCTCCGATTTGCTTCGAATATCATGTGGCAAGGTATGTGACATTTAACACGCACCTCAGGCTTAGAATTTGTTAGTTGTACTTTGCGGTTGGTTCAGGTGTGTCAAAATACACAATTTTACTTAAATTTGTTCAACAATTTTTTTTTTTTGCTGTATTCTATGAAAATAGAGAAGAAAGCTGTAGTATTGGTGAAGAGTCATAGTCTATAGACATGAAACAAGGATTCGATGTTGAACTGTTAAAAATTCGAGTTAATTTAGCAAGAAACAATATTTCCTTAACTGAAACTGCTTCCAGAAGTTAATAAAAGATAAACAAAAAGCCAAAATGACTACTAAGAAGGAACCTAGGGACTATTGGTTGCTAAATTGTCATGATGTGATGATTGTAGAAAACAAGTTAACTTATTTATACTGTTAAAGAAGGCATCTACTATACAGTATTACATCGCGGACTCGAAGTTAATTCACATACTTGATGAAGGTCTTTTGGCTATTAGACATGGAGGTGATAGAATATTTAAAGAACTTTCAACCAAATATAAAAATGTGACATGTCATGATATTGAACTGTACATCAACTTTTGTAAGACTTGCCAGAAAATACAGAAAGGTATTAAAAAGGGCATTGTTGTGAAACCTATGATTTTTCCCGAATTTAATTCCAGTTGCTAGGTAGATTTTATTGACTTTAAGTCTCAGTCAGATAGAAAATACAAATTTATTATCATGTACAAAGATCATGCTCAATTCAGTGGAAGCGACCAAGGATTCGTCAAGTGTATGTGCAAAACAAAGTGCCAAAATATGAAATATCTTTGTATTAAAAATATAATGAAATGTAATTCAAAAGTTATTCAAGTCTACCATGTTGTACAAGTAGTTTAATTTCAATTTCTTATTCTTTTATATGAAAATTTTGTTTCCCTTAATAAAAAAGACATCAATTTTTTTTTGTACAATTTTCATTTTTCTCTACTTATTTTGAATAAATTTTTTTAAATGGGACTCTCATTATTTTCTCAGAAAAATATTTATATTTTTGAGGAATGTGACTTACATAATAGCCTTATCAAGACCTTGTTTCATACTTTGCCTAAGTAGCATTTGTTATCCTATAGAATGCCTAGGTATTATGTGCAATGCCTAGGGAAAGTATGTAATAATTCTCATATTTCATACATTGCTTAAAAAAGCTAGGCATTTTATACAATGCCTAGGTATTTTATAGAATGCCAGTTTTTCATACATTGCCGATAACAAATATATATATATATATATATATATATATACATATATATAATTTCTAAAATATTTTGGAAATATGCTTCATGGTTTGAATAAATAATTAATTTCTAATTAATTATTTATCCAATGTTCTAAGATATTATGAGGAGAAGCATTACATTCGGGTAAAAAACTCATTCTTCAGCAAAAAGTCAAACTTTGCATTCCTTTGAAAATTGCATTTTAAATTCCTTTGTTTCACTATTTGCATTCCTTTACCTATTTTAAAAATGCTTCCCCAATTAAAATATATTGATATAAATTACTATAATTAAAGGTTTAAGTTCTCACTAATTCTGAGGATTTGGATTAAGAATATTCTAACTATTAATTTTTATGGATGATTATGTGCAAAAAAAGCATGTCATTTATACTCAAAACTTGGCTATTTATTTTAAAACATTAAAATTTATTATCACATAAAAGGTTTAACACCAGTTGTGAATTTCAGGTCATGGGAAAGCAAACTGATGCTTTTACAAGAAATTATTGATGAATGGTTAAAAGTTCAGGCAACATGGTTATATTTGGAACCAATTTTCAGTTCACCTGATATCATGGCACAGATGCCTGAAGAAGGAAGGTAATTTTTATTATTTTATTTTTAATTCAAAACTTTTGTGTGTAGTAATATATTATTTTGAAGTTTTCTTTGGAATGTATTTATAAATTTTTTGCAAATTTTTCAAAATTTTGCTTTTATTTCATCAATATTTTTAAAAAAATTATAATAAGTTTTTTCTATTATTTTTTCTTTAAAATCTAGAATGTTAAATAAAGTAAACGAATGCTCCAAAATTATTTTAAATGCTTAGTTTGCAAATAAGTCTAAGTATAAAATGTAATGTAGTATTTAAGATTTATAACAAATGAAGCAGATATTAAGATAAATTTAAGTTTTAATAGTAAAAAAGTTTTTAAATATTTAAAAAATTTTTAAATCACTTAAAAGGAATATTGTGTTTATATTTATAACAAATGAATCAGATATTATGATAAATTCAAGTTTTAATAGTAAATTTTTTTTTTAAATATTAAAAAAAAACTTTTAAATCACTTAAAAGGAATGTGATTTGATTGATTGATTTTTGTGGAATATGGAGCAGCAAAAGCTGTATAATCCTGTTTAAAAGATGTATTTCATTCATTAGATGTCAAAGTACTTTAATTTCTGCAGGAATATTCTGAACACTTGTTTATTAGTGACTATTGTTTCCAAAAGTTCTTTCAAGGTGGTATTGCGTTGTGTATTTATCTTGAGTGTATTCCAGAGATTATTTCTTTGGGAGGAGTATTTGTTACAATTTAAAAGGATATGTTCCAAATCGTTGATATGGTTACATGTGTTACAAATTGCATTATCCTATAGCTTGAATTTGTGTAAAAGCCCAGGAGTTTTTTATCAATTTACAGATGATTCAAGTGATGAGAATTTCCTTTCTTCTGCTTCTTGTCCACTTGAATATTTTGTCTATAGTTGGGATATTTCCCAAGTCTTCAAAATATTTACTCGAATAAAAATTCTCGTTGGTTTTTTCATTCTTTTTCTGTAGATGTTGCTATGGATATCCTCCGAAGCAATCCAATGGATGTAAATGTTAGACTCCGTAATCGATTTTGCGAAATAATTTGCTTGTTCATTCCAAATAATTTCCGAGTGTTCTGGAGTCCATAGTAGTACTATTTTAGTTTGAAATTGCGAAAGGATGAAAACTTTGATGGCAATCTGTGAATAACTTTTGGAGATTTTATATTATAATTTTTTAGTGCAGCTAGAACAGAGTGACTATCTGATAAAATTAACAATTTTTTATTTAATTCTGTGAGATAATCTGGAGTTTGGCATATGGCCAGAGCTTCTACTGTAAATATAGTGTTAATGGGGTTTGAATTGAAAGCAAAGGAGGAATTTTTCGTTATGCCTGCAATAGAAGTTGCGTTATGGTTTTTTAAAGCATCCGTAGCTATTATGAAATAATCTCGGTAGTTATTGCTCACTATTTTATCAAATAATCCTCTGATGATAAAAGTAGGAAGGTTTTTGCCCTGAAATTCAAATTCATTGGCGTAAATTTCACATGGAAGCTCTGTGAAATACAGCAATCTAGGGATATATATTATTTGTTACCCATTAAATATTTAATGTATGAAAAGTATTAGAGTGTTTTTGTCCTCTTCCAGAATATTTAGATCTATAGTACCAGGGCTATTGAGATGCAGAGGAGAAAAGATACCATTTGAAATATGGAAGATAAGAAATTTATTCGCTAGCCTTCTTATTTTCTCCAACAATATTTCCTGATCAGCTATTTGTAAAAGTACAATATTTGGAGTCCATTGTAGTAAACCCAATGCGGTTCTGAGTACTTTAGTTTGAATGATGTTAAAAGGTTTGAGCTGATTATCTGACCATTTGTTAATAACATGACATGTATAATAAAAGGTGCTGCAAATACTGTTGTTAGTTAATTTGATCAAGTCTTTTGCTCTTGGACTGAAGTGCTTATATGCTATTCCTTTAAGACCATTGATTTTTTTCAAAGGTTTGTTTCTCATGGGGAAATGCGTCCAGTTAAGATTCTTTCAAATGTTTTAGAAAATACCGAAGTTAGAGCTTTCGGTCTATAAGATGAAATTTTAGTTTTGTTTTTGCATGGTTTTGGAACTGGGAGAATAATTGCATGTTTCCATGACTGAGGTACAATTGAATTCTGAAATAAATGCTGAAAATAGTTTAAAACAACAATTGATTGGCTAGTTCAAGTTTTTTAGAAAAGTTCCATTAATCCGCTCTGCTCCTGGGGTAGTATTTTCAGCATATTTTATAGCTCTATTTAATTCAGAAATATCTTTGTTATGAAGGTCATTTTCTTTTTGGAGAAAATCTAGGGGGAGTGGTTCGTGTGAACCGTTATTGGATGCGAAGTAGTTTGCAAAAAGATGAGTTTGTTTTTGAGGTTGAATTGCATATTTATTATGGTACTGGAGATTTAATGTTGATTCTGAATTCTTGTTCATTGTAAGTTTTCTGAGAAGGCTATAAAAGATTAAAGGAGAAGACACTTTATTACATATTTCATCTCAGTACTTTGCTTTCTCTTGTTTAATAGGATATCTCAGTTTGCTTGAATACTGTTTATATTTTATATTTTATCCACAATTGTAGTGAAATATCTTTAATAGCCTTTTTGTTGACACATTTTTTTAGCCTGTATAAATTATTGCAGGTGCCGTTCCACCATGGAGGAAATGACTTATTGGATAATTGTATTTCTTTGATGTTATATTGGATTATTTCTCAGATTGTATCAGTCAGGTTATCTATTTTGTTTTCTGGGTTTTCTAATGATGATTGCACTTGTTTCATTGTTAAGTGCCAGTCTGTTTTTTTAGAGATTCGCTTATTCTGATGTTGTAGAAATAGCTAAGTGATTATGGGATAGTGTTCTCTATCGTAAGAGCATTCCGATACATAAGTATTAGTGTTTTTGAATAAGTTTTCAGAGCAGAGGGTGAGATCAATCAGAGTAGCTGCACTTATATTACCTCTCTGGGTTGGGGTAGTAGTATTTAGAAGGATAAAATTGGAGTCAGTTAATCATTTTACAAAATCAGTACTAAGAGGCGAAATATGATTCTAAACCTCACATTGGGTGATGTAGGTTAACGTCTCCAAAAATTAAGATTGGGTTTATTAAGGATTCCAAGTAGGATTTGATTAATGAGGTATCAGGTCCCCATGGAATATACAAATTTATTATGTGAAAGGAGATATTAATAAATGTTTGTATAATTAGCATTTCTATGTCTGGCATTTGTACTATTGAAGTAGGGATTTGACGAGCAGAAATGTTTGTTGGCACTGCTATTAGCAGTCCTCTTCCTCATCTGTTGAGTCTATCTTGTCTGAAAATTATTTTGCCTGGAAAGTGAAATTTGTCGCTAAGTTTCAAAAATGTTTCCTGAAAGATCCAAACATCAGTCTTGCTGAAGGGAGGGATATAGAACCAAATTGATTTGTTTTTAATGCTTCTACAATACTATTGTAGAAAAAAAATTAAAAAAAGAGAAAAAGGAAAAGGCTATATGCAAATTTCTCTCCTCTCCTGGAGGGATAGAAAAAAATATTAATTTTTTTTTTAAATCATGGAGAATTTGTCCACATAAAAAAATAAATATTAAAAACTTTATTTAAATTGATCATCCAATATCAATTTCGTTTGATGCATTCTGCAGGTTATTTGATGCACCCGGTATGGGGACACAAAAATTTTGATCCATTTTATTGCCATACTATTTCTGAATCTGAGATGTAGATTTTTTTCCCCGTTTCAAACATATTATGCAGTTGTACAAACATGATCTCATCATTTTTTGCACATTTTCCATGATAACTATTATTTGTTTTTCTAAGGCAGCCTTGAAAGATGTAACAATGCTTTCTAACCTTTTCTCAATATTTTGGCTTGGTGAGTTTGTTTTTAAAGTTTTGGAATAGCTATCTGAAGTTTTTTTCTGGTACTTCCTCCTTGCCTCTCCTAAGGTTAAGTGACTCATGAATTTATATTGCATAATTTTTTTTCTTTTATGAATACTGGACATGAAGGGGAATTAAAGGGCTGATCTCATTTGTAGTTAGTGCATGTAACAGAAGTGGTGCAAGAGCCAGCGTGTGTATTACCACAATTAACGCAAATGATAGGTTTTTGACAAAATTGAGAGGTGTAATAAAAATTAAAGCATCTATTGCATTATCTGGGTTTATCAATGAAGATTTGGATGCGATAATTAATAAACCAGAGTTTGATATTTTCAGGTAAATCAGTGTCATGGATGGTGATTAGTAGTGGGGAAAACTCTTGATTACTTCTCCTTTTCAAAAAGCATCGCATTTCCACTATTTCAACATTATTTGTATTCTGAATTTCTGTTGCCAAATCTTTCAGTGGTACATTAGTTGGTATTTCATAGGTTAGAAATCAAGAAGTGAATCCTTCCCAAATGATACTGGCCTTCACCGGTATGTTTAATATTTGTTCTACTGCGAGGATTTGTGCTGCGCATACAGTATATGTACTTAATTTTTTTTTACCGTTTCGTGTGAAAGACATATTTGCAATTTTTCATATCTAGAAATTTTCCCTCTTATCTCTGCATATAGATATTGTAGATTTGATTTATGAATAGGGGATGACTTTTGTTTATTTTCCAGAAAAATTGTAAATTCAACTATTTTTCTACTCCCTGCCCTTATTATTAGCTCTTGGTTGTTTTTAGGGCTTTGAAAATATTTAGAGTTATCTAAATTCATGACTTCATTCATTGTCAGATTATAATCATCCAAATCCCTCATTCTGAAGCTCGAGTCCCCTCCAGATGTTTGAAATAATATAAAATTTGAAATTGGTTGACTTACTAAAATCCAAAAAAAAAAAAAGATATTTACAAAAAACTTTCTTCTTACTCTGTGCTTGAAAGAAGAGAAAAGAGTAAAGGTGTAGTTAAGAGATAAATTATCTTCCTGAGTTTTTCAGATATCAATGCCGCCCATTGAGTTCAAACAACTCAATGAAGACCAGCACCAATCTCCCAAGATCTTCACTATCTCAATATTGTGTTTTATTCATATAGAATATTATATTTATATATGATGTTGTTTTATGTAGAATGTTATTATTCATATTGGATATCATTATTTGTACAGAATATTGTTTTTAAATAGAATGTATCATTATTTATATAGAATTGTAATTTTAAATAGAATATTGTTATTTATTTTAATGATATATGACATTTTTTCAAGTTCTGATCTTAAATGTTCCAAACTAAAATAAAAGTTAAAAAGAGAGAGAAAAGAAATAAAAAAATTATGTCAGAATTTATTAAAAATGTATTTTACACTTAAAAAAATTGTGATGAATATTTCTGGTTTAAATCGATAATTTTTTATTAATGTAAGAGTGTCAGTTGAAATATAATACTTTCATAGCTTTTACAATGGGTTTTGATTTTAAATGATGAAATTTACCGTAAGCAAAATGGATATTCTAAGATATTATGAGGAGAATGATCTAAGTAGGTCAATTAATGGTGACTCGACCTAGTCTTCAAATTTTGATTTTTTGCTGCAGATTACATTTTAATTTAATATTTTTAATTGATTTTTATTTTAAAAGCTTTAAAGAGTGTACAGTCACATATTGATCTACTTATTGAAAAAAAGGTGAACATAACATTTATCAAGTAATTTTTTAGGTGTTGTTTATATATAATTCCCTGAGAATATGTATTTATTTTTAATTTGATTTTTATTCTTGAAGATTTAAATTTATTTTTTTGTATTCTTTGTTGAAATGCATTTTAATTTTAAAAACTGACATTTGCAAAAATTGGAAATATGGAGAAATTTTCAAATGAAATATTAAATTCATATTAACTAAGAAAAAAAAATTATGCAAAAAAAAATGAAAAAAAATTATGAAAAAAAATGCCTTTAAAATTTCAAAAATTTTGTTGTTTGTTTCTATCTTGGATTCTATTTAAAATATTAATAAAGAATAAGTGTTTTAATTTTATATTTAAAATTTATTTCAAATTGTTAAATTGAGAATTATGATAAAAGAACTTGTAACATGAAGATTAGCACATTTGCCTTAAATAAATGTCAAAAGTTATGAGAAAACTGTACAAAGTTGAATATAATTCACAAAAAATAGTCTTTATGAAAATACAATATAAAAATAGAAAGTAGAATAATTTTTCTGACCATTTTCTCGTACTTTTTTTTTCATATTAGGGTGTTCTTCTTTTTAACATTAATTTTGTATCACATCAATTAGTCTACTTTTTAAAATTATTTAGCAACTATATTAACATTAGATTATAATAATAAGCTATTACTTTTACATAAAACTCATAAGTAATGAATTTGTTTCAAAAATGTATTATTTATTTAAATTAAATGTTTTTAATTTAAATACATATTCTCAGGGAATGAGAATATTTTTTGTTTTGAGGCATTTGAGGTTTAATCACTGATGGTAATTAATCACTGTTAAAGTTGCTGTATTTTTATTTGTTTTGGTTTTGCAATTCTATATGACTGGTTATTTTACTGCAAAACAACACCTGTACAAAATGTTTTGGAAAGTTTCTGTGTTATTTGTTTTTTCTTATTTTTAATAATTCTCAATAGTTTTTAATACTCAAAATTATGATCTGGATTTTAAATATGTAAGAGATACTTTATTTCATTGAGTTGTGTGATATTTTCTTTGAAGATAATAAATTTTCCAAAGTTTTAATTAAATTGTCAAATATATTAGTTATTTTTATATTGATAGGTTTTAAACTTGATTTATGAAAGTGTAATAAAATTTTTGTATTTTTAATTCATGTAAAGGCGTTTCAATACTGTTGATAAAAATTGGAGAGAAGTGATGAAGTCTGTCTTAGAAGATCGACATGTTTTAGCTGTTGTAGATATTGAAAACATGTTGGATACCTTAAAAACTTCCAATGAGTTATTGGATTTAATCCAGAAGGTAAATATTTTTTTTTCTTGTAATCTTTAAGTTTTGAACTTTTTTGAATTCTTGATATTGTGAAGACTTAAATTTCGAAATTTCAATAAATCAACTTAATTATATTATGGTAAAAAATATTGCTATAAATGGATTTGAATATTTTATTTAGAAATTGTTTCTTTCTTTTTTTTGTATTATTCATAACTCAGTTAAGAATTTATTCTCTTAACTAAAATCTCTTAATTTATCAATAATTTTGAGTTCTGAATTGAAATATAAGAGGGATTATTTCACTACAAATTTCTAACACATAACATCTTTTAAAACAAGCTATTTTGATTATTGAAGTTTTTTGCCAAATGTATTACTTTTTGTAGATTAGTTTTATTAGATATTAAATTGCTGTATTTTTGTAAAAGGAAACCTTATAAATAAAAAAAATAAATATATATTTTCGAAAACATAGTTATATATTTAATGATATGTATAGTTATTATTTTGTTGTAATTAAAGTTATTTTTCTTTCTCACTCTTTAATTTATTCAACATTTTCACAATTTTTCCTATCAATTTTTGTTTTTCACTTATTTTTCTTCCCTGTGATTACTTATATCTTGTAGGGTTTGAATGATTATTTAGAGAAAAAACGGCTTTTCTTTCCGAGATTCTTTTTCCTGTCTAATGATGAACTTCTGGAAATTCTATCAGAAACTAAAGATCCTAAAAAGTAAAATATTCCTAAAATAATGCTCTTAAAATAAACTAATAAACCTCACTAATATAAAACTGCATCAGTCATTTTATGTGTCATATTACTTTAAAAAATTAAATTGGATTTCTGAATTATATTCTTATCAGGATTACTTATTTAACTTTAATCTCTCACAATTATATTTTAATGCATGCAAGATATCTAATTGAAGCTTTCTTTACATAATGATTAAAATATTTCATGATAATAAGTCGTGTTTTAATGTGATAAAATAATTTTGGCTTACTTTTCTTTTTCTTATTGGATTTGTTAAAGTAATTTTTTAAATTTGTATGTTGCTTCAATATCTTGGAAAACAGACATTTTTTTAAAATTCTTGTAGAGTGCAACCACATTTAAAAAAATGTTTTGAAGGAATTGCAAAGTTGCAGTTTTTAGAAAATCTTGATATTACACACATGGAAAGCAGTGAAGGTGAAGTTATTCAACTTACTGGCATAATATCTGTCGTTAGTGCTCGTGGACAAGTGGAAAAATGGTTATTGGAATTAGAATCTTATATGTTGTCAAGTATAAAAAAGGTAAATGCATATCTTTCTTCTCAAAAAGACCTGCATATGTTATTTTATTTGATCTATAATCTAAAATGAATGATTGAAAAACAAAGTTTTTTACTTTTGAAAAAAATGCTATGGCACTTAATGTGATAAATTTATCACCATTTATAAATTTTGAGTGAAATGTTAATTTTTTCATGGTTTGAAAAATTATATTACTTTCTCTTAAAAGCAATTATTCTTTTTTATTTGAGTTGAATATTTACTCTTTGAAAGTTTATGAAAATAATATTTAAGATATTGCTTTGTAATAACTGAGTTTTTTCAAAGCATTTAATATTTTAAAAAAAACAACCTAATAATTCTTGTCATTAAAATCAGAAAGTAAAAAATCTAGCATTTGAAATGTTTGGATATAATTGAATAAAAAATGATATGTTTATTCGAAATATCTGTTCTCAAGAATATGGTTTTTTAAACATGTTCCTGGAAAAAGAAACTCCTAAAAAGTGTGTGTATATCAGTGCATTATGATAAATTTTATATAACATGAGAATTTTTAATTGATTTCCAGGTGGTTTCAGATGCTTTAGCGTCTTATCCTACAAAACCTCGAGAAGAATGGGTTTTAGAATGGCCTGGTCAAGCTGTTCTATGTTGTTCACAAAATTATTGGACTGCTGAAATGCATGAGTCCATCAAAGGAGGGCAGAAGGTTATAATATCTTACTTATTAATCATAATTTATCTGCTAAAATTATTATTGTAAAATATTCATTCAAAAATGTAATGTTTCTTCCTTTTGCTTCAGCAATATAGGTATTGGAAATCTTAAAAATACTTTTATTCTCTCTTTTTACATTTTTGTCTATTTACCTTTCTCATTTCTTAAAAAAAAAAAAAAAAAAAAAAAGAGCCATCATGAAATTGATTCATATGATTATTGTAATTATTATTGAGAATTGTATTTTGAATGTTTTATTATAAGTGATACTCCATTAGTATTAAAATAATTAGAGACAGTCAGCTAGCCTACTTGTAATAAAATATTCCTACTGATTGGTTTCGATTTAATGTATTTCAATGATTTGGGAAGTCTTACAATGTAATTTTGTTCAAACAAAGAGATCAGGAACTCAGAAAATCTTTAAAAAACAAATAAACTTCCTGACAACACGTCAAGGATTATGAAAATCTCTCTGAATAAATGGTGTGGTAAGAGTTTTTATTGACAAACATAATCTCACTCAATATTTTTCATTTGAGCATGTATATCATGTCAAATTTTCATAAAAAAATTGAGAATTTATTAAATCTTAAATTTATGTTTCTGTGAAATATAGAATAAATTTAATCATTTTCTTCTTTTTAATGTATACTTACAGATATTAAAAATTTTGTTGCATGCATATTATTGAATATTTTAAATAAATTTGAAACACTTTTTTAATATTAATTTTTAGTCTTGACAAATGTCCACTTGAAGTAAAAAAAAAAAGCACTTTGGAGAGAGAATACATAAAATGTGCAGTATGAGTTTTTTCTGACACTTCTTGGCATTTTCTCCTATGGTTATATATTTTGGAATCCAATGGTTATATATTTTGTGTGATGGCTACATATTTCTTTGAATATGTAATTTTTTTTGTGTATTATTATTTTTTTGTTATGGTTTTAAATATTATAAAGCAAAAAAATGCATTAGCTTCTGTTCCTATATTGATAGCATTGTTTTAATCTAAAATATTGTTCTTTCTAAAGTCACTTGCTTGAATGTAAATATTTTTAAAGATATGTTTTATGAATAATCATTTTTAAAAATGTTATTTTTCTATCATTTATATAATATAGTTTGTTATATGAAGTACTTTTGCATATTCTGTATCAGGATGTTTTAATTATTATTTTTCTTTTATTCATGCATATTTAAAATTTTAAATGTGAGTTCTTTCTACATAGCCTGTATTTTTTTTTATAGATACTACAAAATTATTTGAAACAGAATAATGATCAAATTGAGAAAGTAGTTGCTTTAGTTAGAGGAAAGCTCTCAAAGCAAAATCGTATTACTCTTGGTGCTCTTGTAGTTTTAGATGTTCATGCAAGAGATGTTGTTGAAAGTTTGTGCAATGCTGGAATTACTTCAGATGAAGATTTTGCATGGCTAAGTCAGTTGCGATACTATTGGGTTGTGAGTATTATTAAAATATATTTCTTATGTAATATGTAATTTTATATGAAATATTTACTTTGTTTTGTTTGCTAAGTCTTAGTATTTTTTTCACAAATTAATGCATACTTCATTAAAATCTCATTTAGTTGAATTAACTGGGACCAGAGCTGGTCTAGAATATAGAAAATCTGAGTAAATAAAAAAAAAAGGAGTAAATAAAATTAAATGAAACATACTTATAGAAAATAATCTGTTTAAATATGATTCCTTCTTGATTTATTTAATATAGAAGGTAATGAATTTTATTTTGTGGACAACAAAAGTGTGCTTAAAATTGTTTTAATGTATTTTCCATTTAGACAATGCAGCACTGTTTGTCCCTGGTGTTAAGAGATGTAACAAAGGTTGAGTTGACTTTGCTCAGAATATACCTTTTATCTTCTTCCCTCTTTATTTATTTATTTTCATACAATCATAACTGTTGGGTGGTTTTCGTATCGAAAATAAGTTTTGAAAATACAAGGACGAAACAAATGAATGTTATGAAAATTTGCAAATTGCTTCTCAAATTTAAAAAAGAATACCTAGAGATTTGATTTAAAGAAATTCGACTTAACGAGGTTCTATTGTAGTTATTAACTGTAAGCATTCTTGTTTACTAATAAATGAGAGATATTTATTTTTTTCAAGTTTATTATTCCAAGTAATAAAATGCATTTTAGCATCTATCAGTTATTTTGTTTATTTTATGTTATAAAAATATGAAAAATTCAGTATTCTTCTTTAAAGTTTGTGGTAGTATTAAGAAAATATTTCAAAGGGCATATTAAAGTTACTTGTATTTAAGATTAGAAAAATTCTTGATTTTAATATCCTCTGAAATAATTTCCTTAGTTTCTGTCTATCTGGAAACTTTTTTGGAAATGTTTAGGAATTTCTTCATTTGTCATAGTGATTTATGACGTGTTGTATTTATCTAAATAACCAAAAACATTAAAAACTTGATTCTTGTCATCATAGTTTAATTATCTGGGCAATATATGTTCATCATAAGTATCATGAAATATTTTATAAGTTTTCTTTACTGTTTCATCAAGCTTAAAGGGGAAAAAATTATGTACTGTTTCCCTCCATTGTTCCCCATGACTAACAGTGAAAATATGTATTTATTCATGAGTTTATAGTATCTGATATATCTGTATCTCAACATTTTTAAACTTGATTGATAAAGGAGCACTATTTCAGATTTAGGACTAATATATTGATTGATTTTATGAAACTTCCACTGTTACTTTTTATAGATTTATTTTTATTTTAACTTGTAAATGATGTTTACTTCAATATTTTCTCTGATCTTAGGATAATAATATGACAACTAGAATGATCAATTCATATTTGGACTATGGGTATGAATATTTGGGAAATTCTGGTCGTTTAGTAATCACACCACTGACAGATCGTTGCTATCGTACATTGTATGGTGCTCTCAATCTGCATCTTGGTGGCGCACCAGAAGGCCCAGCTGGTACTGGAAAAACAGAAACAACAAAAGACTTAGCTAAAGCTGTTGCTAAGCAATGTGTTGTATTTAACTGTTCAGATGGATTAGATTATATTGCCCTAGGAAAGTTTTTTAAGGTGAGTGGGGTGTTTTAAAAAATTGTCATGCATTAGAAGCATGTTTTATAAACAAAGGAAAAAGGAAAAAGAATGATGTTAATAATGAAACTCTAGAAATACTGATTTGTATCATCTTAAAATATGAGTATTTATGTTATTTTAAAATGCATACAGCATTTTTACTTAATAATTAAACAGTGATTTCTTCAAAAATATTCATTTGAAATTTAGGTCCTAAAATTAACTTACAGGGATTCATTTAAATCCCTTCGTCTATTACAATAGTTTGTTGCTTTGTCTGTTTCTGTTATAATAATTTGCAAAAGTTTTACTTTTTTTTAAAGTTTGATTTTAAGAAATACCAATGTGTTATTGAATTTTTTATAAATTAAACAATGTGATTTTGTTAATTTATTATTAAACAATGTGTTAGTGAATTTTTAATAATTTAAATAAATAAGAGTTATATGGGACATAAAAAAATAAAAACAAATAAATAATGCTTCAATTTCTATAGAAACACAGATTTATTTTTAAAAAAAAAAAAAAAAAAGCAAAGCAATATAATAAAGAACAAGAATAATAATAAAAAATGACTATTTCTGTTTGATATAATTTATATATCAATCTTTCTTAGTATAAAGTAAATTTTAAGTGTACTGATTACTTCCAAACTGATCCAACATGAATGTTAATAATTTTAAGCAAGAACAATGACTTTTACATTTCTTTCCATAACTGGGAATAGCTTCTTGTACTGATAAATATTTGTGAACATAAGAATAATTCCTTATGTGAATTTTCTATTGTTTTCAAACTTGCTGTAAATGTTAGTAAAATTTAGGTATGTTAACTTTACTAAATTTTGCTTTCAAACCTGAATTAGTCATTCATGTGCATTGCTATTAATAATAATAATTTTGTTTAATTGAAAATTGGAAAAAAAAAGGAAGATTTGAAGTGAAAAGAAACTTAATGTATATACCATTACATTGGCAAAAATCCTAAAATATTTTTATGACTTGACGATCAGTTTGGCATACTTGCTGCAAATGAATATACATTGAGCAGAAAGCAGATAACAAAAATATTTGGAGATGTATTAATGATTTCAAGCTAAATTCCTTTTGAATAAATTGGCATATCTTTGAACTCGTTACCAGTGTCGGATTGTAATGCAATCTGTTTTAAGAATTTTGAATTTCCTTTCTCATTTTTTTTCAGGGTTTTGTAAGTATTTGATTATTTATCTTAGGAAATAAATTGATTTAGATCAACAAATGTGAAGTACATATTGGCATTAAAATTGTTTCCTTTTTTAGCTCTTTTCTATTAAAAAAAAATCTGAAGTATTAATTAAATTGCTAAATATCCAAGCAAAACATTTTGCTAATTGATTAATTTCTATATTTAAACACTTGCTAATATTACAAATATAAAAGGAATTCTATGTATTGAGAAATTACAAGTATATCTAAAAGGTTTGTATTTTTTTTATTTTTTATAACAGAACTTGATTATGTATATTCAAAGTGATAATGTTAAAAGAAAACCTAAATGAGAAAAAAGATGTTCAAAAACATTAATTAACATTTAGTATAATGTTTGTTTAAGAAACTTCAAATTTTGCATAATTGCATAGCTATAAAATTAAAATTAAAATAAGTTAATTTTTCATTTTTTAAAAATATTTTAGGGTCTAGCTTCTTGTGGAGCTTGGTCTTGTTTTGATGAATTTAATCGGATAGATTTGGAAGTACTTTCTGTTGTTGCTCAGCAGATATTAACTATTCAGAGAGGTATAAATGCTGGCGTGAAATCTTTGTTATTTGAAGGCACAGATATTAAATTAAATCCTACTTGCTCTGTTTTTATTACAATGAATCCTGGATATGCTGGTCGCTCAGAACTTCCAGATAATTTAAAAGTGAGCAATTATGTGATTATTGTTTATTTAATATTATTTACATTTTTATTGCTAAATTTATTGCATTAAAAATATTGATGTTTGTTTGTATTTTAAGGTTATTGATTTTTATTTCTTATTTATTAGGGATGAAAGATATTTACATAGTTTCCACAAACTTTGATAATTACTTAATTTGAAAAAAAAAAAAGTATAAAAATATGCAGATTAATATTAATGTTGAAATATATATAAATATTTTACTTTTTATCAGTTATACATTAAAAGATATTGTTTTATTTTTTAATTCAACTTTTCTAATGTGACCATGCTTAAAATGTGTACAAAGTTTTCATAATTTAGTAGATTTACGATATTTGTATATTTAAGCGAAATTTTATCATACACTTAATTTTCCTAACTTTGCCATCACTGAATGCTATATTTTCATGGAAAAAAATTATATTAAAAAATCCTGATTAGTGCTTTTAGACTATTACCATACTCACAATAAGGCAATTTTTAACTATTTTCATAAATTTAATTTTTAGTTATGCATTTATCTGGTTTGAGAAGGCTAAAATATTATGATTTATGGGCCTACAATTTTTACATTAATAAGTTACATTCAATCTATATATGTAAGAATTTAAAATAATTTACATATTTTTTGCTATTTTTCAGTTAAGCTTTGAATTCTCTCTTGAATAAAAAAATATTTTATATTTTTATCATTAGTCAAAAAGTCTATTCATTTTTTTTTTTTTTTTAACTTTCCAACTTTTATATTACCATGAAAATTTTTGTTAAATACTACCAAGATCTCTTTCTTAGGCTCTGTTTAGACCTGTGGCCATGATGGTTCCTGATTATGCTCTGATTTCTGAAATAGTATTATATTCCTGTGGTTTTGTAAATGCTAGACCTTTGGCTGTTAAAATAGTTGCAACCTATCGTCTTTGCTCGGAACAGTTATCTTCTCAAAGTCATTATGATTATGGAATGAGAGCTGTTAAATCTGTACTTACTGCTGCTGGTAATTTGAAAGTAAGGTTTTAATAATTTTTCATTAAATAATATCGATTTACTTTGATTTAAAATACATATATATTATAATTAGGATTTGAATTTAGTTTTTGATACATAAAAAAAAGTTTTTTGGTGTACACTTGTTTGGTGAACACTTTGGTGTGTTACACTTATCTGGTCTTTTGTTTACTGTGATTTTTTATGTACTTATTAAGAGATATTCTCATTTTGGAACAAAGTATGTTTTTTCATTCTGATATGTTATAATGCATACAAATATATTTTATTCTGTATTATTGTCAAAAGAATAACTGAATAAATTACGAGTTACAATTATAAACAGGCAATGATAACCTTGTATCATTTAACTGATACCTTTGTAAGAAGAAAAAAAAAATGGAGAATGTTTCTCTAATTCACAGAAAAGCTATATTTAGAATATTTTGAATATTAATCACAGTTAAATTTGTAGCATTCAAAGTTTATTTTTAATTGAGATAAACTTTGTGTTTTCAATGTAAAACTTACTTAGAAGATTTAAAAGCTTTTTTTAAAAATTTTTCATTAATTATTTTTCATTTATACTTTCCTTTTTATAAATTGTATAATTTCATAAATTTTAAGAAATTTTGATATGAGATAGTTTGAAAAGATGATTTAAAAGTAATTTAAGTCTGAATAATATCCCCATTTACAACTCTGATTTTTATTTATTGTATTTCTCATGCATAGATCCAGTTTTGCATTAATACACTTTTAATAAATTCTCAATATATATATATATGTGTGTGTGTGTGTGTGAGAGAGAGAGAGAGAGAGAGAGATGATTTCACTCTGAAAAATAATTTAATTTTCTAATTTTTCCCATTCTTTAACTTATACAGTAAAGAGTTAATTCTTATTTTCTGATACAATTCCAATTCATCTCGTATCAATCAATTTGTAAAATCTGCTCATAAATTTAAAAGATTACATGCTCATGAAATCTGCTAAATTAGTTTTTCCCATTGTAGACTTGTAGGGATAATCCATACTAGACTATGTAGCTCCAGTAATGTTTCTGAGAAAATCCCTTAATCCAATATCATGTGATTACTACCATGATCTAAAGAAATCTTTCCAAATAAATTTGAAACAAGTTAAAATTCTCTTTCTTTTATTCATGCCTTGTAGGCCAGAGCCATGTTACTGATCTTTTCAAAATGTATGTAAAATGGCCGCTTTCTTATCAAAAGAAATAAAAGACTTGATGCGAATACTTTGTTGTCTAATTATAGCCATGAATTCTAATGTCATTTTCAACCATGCATTAAATTTACACACATGCATATATATCCACAACTTGTATTTAATTTATGAAAAGACTAATTTTTTCCCCATAAATGAGTAATTTTGTATATGAATTGCTGAAAAGGTTTTAGAAATATAGGAAGAATAAGACTTATATATGTTTTAAAATTTATGATAGTTGAAATATTTTGCTATCAGTTGTTTAAGACAAAGAATTTTTTTAAAAATCATTTTTACAATTACATGTGAAACAATATTTCTAGTAACTAGCATCTGTTTATTGTACAGTATTAAGTTTACTTTCTCCTACATTATATTTTCTAATGTGAGACAACTTTTTTTTCTTTTTCATTTCAATAATCTATGTTACTTATTTATGTAAAAAAAATAATCAATTCAAACAAATAAGAATGTTTTACTATAGAAATGCTATATCTATATAGTTTTCAACTGTTATGATTGATATATGACTGTATTTTTAACAGTTTAATATAATTTATAGTTGAATTTTTTTTTTTTTTTTTTCAGTTGAAGTACCCAGAAGAAAGTGAAGATATCTTAGTGTTGAGATCCATAACTGATGTCAATTTACCAAAATTTCTAAGTCATGATCTTCCCTTATTTTCTGTAATTTACTATACATAAATTATACTTTTTTTTTTTTAGTTTTTTTATTTTTTATTTTTCATAAGTATTGATTTCACTTCTACTTTTTTCTTGTTTTGATGACAAAATGTGAAAAAAAAAAAAAAAAAAAAAAAAAAAAAAAAAAAAAAAAAACTTAACACAATGTAAATTAGCTTATAAATGTATGAATAAAACAATTTTAAAAGTAATTTATAAACTATTTTTTTAATTTTGAAGTGTCATAACACATTCTTCAATCAAATTTTATCTTAAATTTTTAAAATTCCTTTTCTTTTATATTTATATATTTTAACATTCTTTTTTTTCATTAAAGAAACAAAAAAGATTAATGAGCAATGTTACATTTTTATATGCATTTGATTATTGCTTATCAGAAATGTACTTATAAAGCATATTTCTTTTTTTTATCAAGACAATGATAATGTTGAGATAAATATCAATTATGACTAAAGGGTTTATTTATCTGCTTTAATGTGCTGTGCACCCCCTCATAATTTGATAAGTTTGTATAATCTATTTTAAAATAAATGAAATATCTATTTGACATGTTAGTACAATTTGAAATTCCCATACTTTCTGTGCACCCAAGATCTTTCGGTATTATTTATAGCTGATGTTTCTGATCATTTCATGTGCTTAAAACCGTTTAACTAAAATTATTTCTGGATAGTTGTGGATCCATTTGGAACTCATTGTCATCTTAATAGATCCACTTACCATCTGGTAACTATTTTTCCCATTGAAGATTTTTCAAGAGAACACAGATACTATTTTGATTTCTATAGCCTGTAATAGCCATTGATTTTTTAGTTGAAATAACTTCACTGTAGATGATGGATTTTTGAATCACTGGCATATGAAAAAGTTGTGATTAATTTTACTTAAGAATTCTTGAAATAATTCTATTTTATCAAGAATCTATCTAAATGATAACTTTTTAATCAAAATTTCATGGTTGCGGTAGCATTGTGATCATGGTTATGAATTTACAACCATCGTTTTTTCTGTCGAGTTGTGGGTTCAAGTCCTGTAGCCACTAAATATCTGCTGTGTAGTAAAGCTGATGAACTTTAAATCTTTCATAGCTCTAAATCCTCCCACTGACATGATGTGAAAGTTTTGAGAGGGACTATGCCTGAATGGGAGGAATGCCTCAGTAAAGTGCCAGCTTAGCACTTGCTTGAGGCTCGGTATTATGGAGTTTGATGCCAGTAGCCTATATGTTGCTTTTAAGTGTGATATTAATAAACAATTAGTCAATTAGAAAAGTTTCTGAAAATTTGTACCAATGCTCATTAATTTAGAAGAAACTATGTCTCTTACAGTTTTATCATTTTCATATGTTATTATTTTATGTAATACAAAATGCCATTGTTTTTTCTTATGCTTATATGTTATTGCTTAACTTAATATTTTTTATATTGTTTTTAAGATTTCAAAAACTTATGTGTATTTCATTAATAAAATCTATTCTCTTTAATATATATGAATGGCCCCTTCAATAATTGAACAAATTGTTATTATTATTCATATATATCCTACAAAGATGAAGTGTAATGCTGTTAACTCCTATGTTTGAAATAATTCTAAAAAAGAAAAAAAAAAAAAAAAAAAGTATAATAAGAGCAATCATTTGGCCTTTTTATGTTTTTTTGTTAAGGTGTAAGATATAATTAACTAATTATTTCAAGTAATGTATTAGTATTTAATTGTTTTTGTTGATAAACTAAAATTTTTTTAGGGAATTACTTCTGATCTTTTTCCTGGAATTACTTTACCCACACCAGATTACCAGCATATAAATGCATCTGTTATAAAATACTGTAAAGAAGTAAATCTGCAATGTCCTGCTGTATTTTTAGAAAAAATTCAACAGGTAAAATTGTATATTTTATGCAAATATTATTATTATCTCCAATATATATCCATAATATAATCCATTCATTTAATACCTCCAAATTTCTTTCAACAAACCAATTTATCTTTGATTTCTGATAAAATTTTATGGCATATTTTTTTTTCCATAATTATAATATTTTATAAGCTGGTATTATGTCTAAGCATTCATTATTTCTTCAATGTATTTTTAAATTAATTTTTTGTATTGATTGCTGACTTTTACTAACTTGAATACTTTCATTTTCAAACGGCTTTATCATATACATTAAAATTTTTTTAAAGATATAAGAAAATATGAAGCAGCATAAAAAAAAATATGATACTACATAGCATTCTTTAAATTCTTGTTAGATGAAGTTTGATATATGTTTAATTCAACATACCTTTTCAAATTCTCTTTATCTTCCTCTAAGATTTATGAAATGATGATTGTCCGACATGGATTTATGATTGTGGGAATGCCTTTTGGTGGTAAAACATCAGCTTATCAAGTGCTAGCTGGAGCCTTAGCTGATATACATGAACAGGTAAAAAATGTTTTATTTTAATTTTGGCTTTAAATATTTGGCTTTCTTTCTTTGTAGAAGTCCTTTACCACATTATTTTTTTTATTTGCAAATAGAAAATATTGTGTGAGGTTTATGTATATCCATAATTATTCATTTAATTGTTGTTTATATTCAATTTTTTATAGGGCTTAATGGATGAAAACAAAGTACAAATTACTGTAATAAATCCCAAATCCATAACAATGGGTCAACTATATGGACAATTTGATCCAGTTTCACATGAATGGTCTGATGGAATTCTAGCTGTTAGTTACCGTGCCTTTGCTCAATCACCTGTGAGTAGAATTCATGCAATGTAATAAAAATGATGTTGAGGTAGTACATGAAATTAGGTACTTGACAATGAGCTATGATTTAGTGGTCCATAATTTAATAAATGCGTTTTTTAAAAACATTGCATTCAAAATTATTTTTGGTATTTTGAAACGTGAATTGTTACTTTGTTTGTCAGTATAAAACATACATTGTGGTGATAAAAAAAAATGAGTTTCAAAATACAATCAAAATGTATTGTGAAAAATCTCATTGTGTGTTTTGATGGTTATTTAATCTGAAAATTATAAATATGTTGAAACACTTATTTTAAAAGGAAAAGCTAATTTTCTGAAAGTATACTAACTAGTATTTTAGAAATGTTTACTTATGTAATGAAATTTATAATTTTCAAAATGCTAAAAATTTAAATTCTATAAAAACAATCCTTTTAAAATAACTTTTTTTGAAAATATTTTAAATGATACTCAATATTTATGTTAGTCTTATGAGTTTGTAAAACTTTAAGCTTTCGTAAATACAATCATGGATACTTATGTAATGAAAATATGAATAAGTGTACTCTCATGTATACTTATTCAACTATCCTCATTAGAATATAGTTCCCCCCTCCTTTTTTTTTAGCATTGGTTAAATTCTTTTCATGTCTTTTTAGACTCCAGATCGCAAGTGGCTTATTTTTGATGGTCCTGTGGATGCAATTTGGATTGAAAATATGAATACTGTACTTGATGATAACAAAAAACTTTGTCTTATGAGTGGGGAGATTATTCAGTTAGCTCCAACAACAAATCTTATTTTTGAACCTATGGATTTAGAAGCTGCTTCTCCAGCTACGGTAAATCTGAAGTTAACATTTAAAGCTTTGTTAAACCTTTATTTAAAATGTTATATATTTATTACAATTTTTAATCTCTTACAGCTTAAATGCTTCCTTTTTCATTAAAAAATAGAGTTCTTTTTTTTAAAATTTTAATTAACGTTTCTAAGTTTTAATTTTCTATTAAATAAACATTTCATTTTACAATACATTATATTATTGGAATGGATCTAAAACTATGGAATACTATTGGAATGGTTCTAATTTTTTGATAATTTTGGTAATTGTCATTTGATTTTTCATTTCATTTAACTTTATTTTGGAAATATCTGTAGTATATAATATTTTATAGTTATATTTGCATATTTATTTAAATTCTTTTTCTTTGTTTGCTATGTTATTTTTATATATCTATGTGGATTGATGTATATGTTTTATACTCTATGGTACAGTAATGATTTCTTCCATGCTGCATTATTTTAAGTTATTAAGATTATTTCTTAACTTGTTTATAATTGTGATGTTTTTGGTATTTATTCACATTTAAATATTATATATATAATGAGGTATTTATATTAAATAATAAAAGACAAATGAAACACACTTTATATTCATAAGTAAAGCAAATATTATCTAAGTATGGTAAAAGATCATTAAAACCTATGAAAGAAGACAAAGAAAATCAATGATGATTTCATAACTAATACTAAAAAAGTATAGTTTCTAACTCAAGACCGATTGATCATTCCTTCTCCTTCGAATTTTCAAAATTCTTCTGACCCTGATGATTCTCCTTCAAGAAAGCGCCCTTTTTACAGATTTATTGCTAAAAAGAGGTCTGGTCTCAGACTTAACATAAGGCTGAAACATACTGCAGAAAGGCCCCTCTCTTCAGGAAACTCTGCAGCTCCTCCTGTCTTAGACAATTCCTCAAACCATCTTTCCTTCAAATTCTATTGAAGACAATATTACTTGTGATATTCGTTCCACAAAGTGTAGGACAATGAAGGGACTACGAGTCCACAAGCAATCTGTTCATCACATTTCTGTCAACAAACATGGTAAATCATCTCTAGCAGATTCTCCAGAGGAAAAATAGTTCATTACGTTACATTTGAAAAAAAGAAGAAACTCACCTAAGAATCAAATCATAATTCTAACTGAACTCTTTAATATTTATCACGTTGCAAATATTCAAAATCTAAAAAAAATATCCAAAATATATTTAAAATATTGAATTACATAAGATAATTCTATATATATATATATTTTTCCTCATAAGTGGAAGATATATATATATGGCCTCATGGCAGTATGGACATATATATTCTATATAAGGTATATACAGGTAAGTAGTCTATATATATATATATATATATATATGTTTTGAGTATATATATGCATATATATATATATATTCTTTGTATCTATCTACCTATCTCATATATATATCTTTAATATATATACTCTTACCCCCCATGTATATATATCTACCCTCATCTATACATATATACACCATCTATCTATCTATCTCATATTCTATTATACTTCCCATACTATATATATATATCATACAAGCTCCATCTATATTATCTATCTATCTATACTAGTCTATATAATATATATATTATACTATACTATATAATATATAAGTATTTATTATATCTGAGAGTAGAGCATATATTAATATAAGATATATTCTAATAGCTATGCATATATATTCTTTACCTACCTACCCACCTGTCTGCCTCACGTCTGTCTTCTGTCAGTCTTGTTCTGTCTTGTCTTGTCTTGATTTCTTGCTTCTGTTCTCTATATATGATATATATGTATATATATATATATAAATGATTGTTATCCCTACTACACCTTAGATTACAAATATATCTTGTTAGTATAAAACAAAATATTAAAATTAGTAAGAATTCTAAATTTTTGTTTTTGCAAATTTAAAATAAGGAAATTTATATTTAAAGTAATGAAAAATCAGTGTACAAAAATCAGATTTAAAAAATTTGCATAACTGGTATTGTCATCTATAAACAGAAAAATAATGAATTTGGAACAAATTTTTTTCTGTTATAAATTTTTAAAAGCTTAATTTAATAAATTGTTTTAAAAATGTATCCAAAATTTTTAAAACATTTTAAATAAAATATCAGTAGTATGTATTATGGAATTTACAAAAAAAAAAAAAAACCCAATAGTTGATGGTTTATTTAATTATAAAGTTGTAATTTTAAAAAATTAATAGGGTAATTATATACTTAGAAAAAAAAATTTCACAGAATTTTTTGATATTTTTAATTTTGTCTGACATTTGTGTTAAAAAATTCTTATTTTATGATGTACATGATTTATACTTACATTTTTGCAAATGGATATGTGAATATATTATAGTTATCACAAAGTCAACATGCATCCTAAAAAGTGACAATTTTTTATGTATTTATGAAAATTTGAAAGCTTTAATATTTATTTTGAAGTACAATTGAATTTATACATATTTAAGTAGAAAGAAAAGTATTTCAAATAGGTAAATGAAAAACATTTTATCTAATGGAAATCATGTAAAACTAGAATGCACATACATTGAAGGAAAATGAAAAACAATCATAATTTATGCATTTGCAATCTCCTAGGCATTGAGGAAATATTGTTTTTTTGTGGTATCTTGTTAATATCAACCCAACAGTGCTGTTTTTTTTTAAGGAATCTTCATCTCGGGCACTGTTTTCTAACTCATCTGAGAAATTCATTAACTGCATATTCAATGGATTAACATCTGGTGACTGAGGAGTGGTATGGAGTTGTGCAGGTACTTTGTAAAGGAGCCATTCTTTCACAATATATGCTGTATTTTTAGCTTGTTATTACACTGAAAGATTCATTCGCTATCAAGTGGTAAACTGTCAAGAATTGCCTGCCCATTATTTTGCTCTATCTTTGATCTAAAACTTCAACAAAGTTAATTTCCAAATTCAGCAACTGACATTGATTCCCAAACTACAACTCCTCCTTCAATTTACTTCATTGAAAGAACAATATGATTTTCAATTTTTCGTTTCTGCTTTGTCAAATTTTACCATGTCCATCACTTCTGAAAGCATTATATTTACTCTAATCACTATTAATAACAGTTTTCTAAAAATTAAATTTTTATGAATATATTCATTAAAAAAGCTTCTATTGATTTTTTGTTGATGTGAATGTTTTTCTTTTTGGAATTTCGCCTAGAAACTCTTCAGGTCAGAGGATTCTTTTAACAGTTTTTACTTTATCACTTACTAGTTTTCACAGCAACATATTCCATTAATTAAGAAGTAGATAATTTCAGATTTATATGACCTGTTTTTCTCATTACTCTTGAGAACCTTAATCATTCAAAATCTTTGGTTGTCAACTATGAAATTTTTAAAGATGTGTCCAATTTCTTTGGAATTTCTTATAATTGTTTGGACAATCAAGTGACTTTTACCAAAAATTTTACAATTTCTCAGTTATATTTCTCCATAACTTGGTTATCAAATTCTTTCCATCTACTCAAATGTCTTTACTTCGAGCCATTTTTAATGGGATAATAACAACACAAATTGCTATTATTTTTTTAATACTGACATGAAATGTTTGTTCCTGCTTAAATAAGAGCAAAAATGTGTGATGTTTTACAAAGCATCTCCTGTAAAAAGATTTTTGTTGCATGACTTTTACAGTTCTTTTAATTTTTTGAGATAATTTAATTTTTATCTTTTACTTTTGTTAACTATTGTTTGAATAATGGAATGCAATTTTGCCATAAATTTAATTTTTAAAAAAGATTTTTAAATCTCATTATTTTAATTGATGTACACTGACTTTTATGATTGACTGACTATGTGTGTAATGATTTCTCTTAAATCTAATTAATTTCCAAATTTATCTTATATTTTAACTTCCACAGCATTAAGTTTATCTTTATTTTGCGATCCAATTCCTTCCTTTAAATATTTTAATTTATGTGATCACAAGATTTCCATAAATGCTAAGATCAACATTTTCCATGCTCTGAAGGGATATTCTTTACCTCCAATTAGTCTCCATGTGAAATACCGAAAGATCCCTACTTCTTTTACCATGTGATCTATGTAATCTGTAATTTTACTTTCCTGGAGAAACAAACAGGGAAACTTTTCTGTGACTTCTCACCTAATTATCAGAAAGGGTGGATGTATGTTGTCAACCCTCCCAATGTATCTGCCTCCCTTTCATGAATAGATTTAATAAATTCATTACAGTTAAATATTTCTGAAGTACCAAAAAAGTATTATAATTAAGCCAGTAGGGTTGTTCTATGTGACAATAAAAGTTGTTAATTAAAATGGATTTTTTTTATTCTTTACATAAGAGGGAGAAGTGTTTGATAGTAGGACAACTTTTTAAAGACTTGATGTTTTTAAACTTTTATTGATGGCTAGTGACTGAGCTAAGTTTCATCGCAACAAACATAGAATATCACTTTCATCTTTCAATTGACTTAAAAGCAAACCATTCCAGCACCCAGTGTTAGAACTGAACTTTAGCCAAACAGCGATGAAAGTGCAGAATCAGTGAGGGAAAATGCTTGGACCACAATTGTGTTATTGTGTGGCAGAACAAGAAAAGCTTCAAGCCAATATATTGAAATGCAACTTAGATCTGCTTGTTACTTACAAATAAGAGGCCTCTGAAATTTTCACCTAATGATTAAAATCATATAGTTTGTATGTGTGTGATATAATGCCATTAAAGTATGCAGGGCTTTGTGGTAAAAAATTAACAGCTAAAGAGAAAGTTGCAATGAATGGAACGAATGAGTACCCATTTTTAGAATTGTATGAACTCTTGGTGCAGATAATTATTCAACTTTTACGTTAATTAGATTACTCAAATTATTAAAGTTAAGAACATTTTTTATAGTCTATAGTGTTTTGTTGTTTATTATTGAAATTGTTAGTAATTAGAGTTTTAAAGTTTTGGTAAAATAAATATTGAATATATATGAAGGAATTATATTGATATTTTTGGAAAATTTTATGGTAGTTCATTGTGTTTTTGAATGTATGTCCTCTTGATGAGTATTATCTAAGTTTGAGTGTGACATTATATGTTATTCGATTCTTTACAAAAAAAATATAATCACATAAAAATTTTGATAATTAGACTAAAAGTCAGTATACAAAGTTGAGATATTTTTCTATGTCAAACTTAAATGCCAATTAATGTTATTAACATCAAGAAGGTAATCGACAATAATAACCCAAATGTAACCATGGATGAACCAGTGGATACACAAAATGAAAAAGTTAACATAAATTTATTTTATAATTCAACTCAAAGATCATAAAATTTCAAAAAAAGTAAACATGCTATGTATTATTCTAACATTTTGAAATCATTCAATGTGAAATATGTGTGTGTTTTTAACATTCTTGAAATACTGATAAATTTGATACTGTGTGACATATAATTGAAAATGATTTGATTTCTAATGGATGTGCAATATTTATAAAATGATTGCAACAGTATTTTGTTTTGATATGTGTGGTAACAATATAAAATGGATATTATTAGAAATATTTTAAATTTTACATACTTTTTGAGTTGAATGAAATACATTAATTTATTAAAATAATTCAATAAGAAGTGGTAAATATTATGTTTTGTTTTGAAAAGAACATTCAGCATGTGTTTTGTTTTGAAATGAAAGTATATTTTTAAACAGTGTGATTTTCAATGGTAATTTAAGTTTTAAAAGATAATTTATATTACTATGAAAGAAAATTTTAGGTGATTTCTCATGTAAGATGTTTCAAAGATAAGATGAATCAATATAAATAATATGTAATATAAATAAATAAGGTAATGGTATCAAGTTTGATTTGTGGGCAATTATGGCAATATTTTATAGCAGCAGACAATACTTCTTCAATTAGAAATGGAATACTATTATGATTGAGAAATCATTATAAGCTAGATCATAAAAAGATTAAAATACAAACATGTTTTAAGCATAATTTTGAATTTCACTGATGATTAGTCTCTAGTACATTTACAGTATTGTGTTGTGTTTGCCATAAAAAAACTGTATTTGTGATGCAATACATACATATAAACCATCTACATTTTAATATTTTAGATTTAAATATATTGAAGTAATTAATGTAATGTTCTTTTTGTAATAAAAATTTTCATATGTGTAAATATTGAATGTTGTTAGACTATGTAAATTCTTAATTTAGCAAAATGCCACACTCACACATTTGTTATTTGTTTGCTTTTTATGTTCAAGAACTCATGTCAAGATACAAAATTATACTACTGAATATCAATTGTTAGATTTTTAAGCATAATGTCACACAACAGCAACTAATGGTAAAATTTTAACCTCATAATACAAAATTTTTATTTGCATTGTCATTTAATATTTCTGATCTCTTTATTAGAAATTGCTTATATATTTATATAAAAGTGAAGGGATGTTTAGGTACAGCTCTAGTCTAAATTTTAATTTCTTACTTAGACACCTACATCAGTTACAGTTGTGTGTAAAAGGGCCCAATGCTCACTCATGTCTTGCTAGTTGAAAATTCTAATGATTTCTCTTAAATTTAATTAATTTCTTACTTCATCCTATATTTTTACTGCCATAGTACGATGTTCATTAATTATTTTGGGATCCCATTCTTTTTAATCTTTTAATGTATGCCGTAATGCAATTTCCAAAAATGCAAAATTCATATTTCCCACACTCTGAACTGATGTGGATATTCCCTACTGCCAATTAGTCTCCATATAAAATACCTAAAGATTCCTGCATCTGTAACCATATGACCTTTATAATCCTCAATTTAACTTCCGTGGAGGAACAAGCAGGGAAAATTTTCTGTCATTTTGAACAAATTATTAGAGTGGATGAATGCGTGTCATCCACCTTTCCCAATGTATCTGCCTCCCTCTTGTATCAATATTAATAAATTCATTATTCAGTGATTTAAAGTTTCCTTTTTATGTCATGACGTGAGTTCAACATGTTTTACATTTAATATTTCCAAAGTACCAAATAATTATTTTTTAACCAAATAGTATAGCTTTGTCTATTGATGTTGACAATTGTGTAGCTAATTCTGAAACATGTTATCCAGGTATCCAGGTGTGGTATGATTTATATGGAACCTGGTGCACTTGGTTGGGAACCACTTTTTACTTCATGGTTAAATGAACTTCCTGAAACTATTAATGAAGATCACAAAGAATTGCTTACTGAATTATTTGAATACTTTTGTCCTCCTCTTTTATCCTTTGTATCCAGTAATCCGACCAAAGTAAGTTTTGATTGCATTATAAAATTGCTAAAAGGTTTCTCTCAAAATTTTTATATGATGTTCATTTTTTTCTATTATGATGAAGAATTTTCTATTGTTTTTAAAAACCTTCTAGGAAAAGTATATATATTTTAACCAACCTTTTGTAAAACATATACTTATGTTTATAAATGTTTTTTTTTCTTTTACTGGTACAAAACATTTTTGATACATACATCAATTTAAACAAGCAAATAAATATTGAATTATGTGATGATGACTATCAAATGATATTTTAGTTGACTGAATGATTTGATTTTGATTCTGTTTTGAAATACTATGTTAGTCTATTTATTTCAAAGCTTTCATCATATTAGGGGGGGAAAAAAAACGTAGAAAAATTGTAGTGAATAAAATGTAGAAACAAATGTAGTAAATAAAATGCAGAAAAATAGTTTTTGAAACAAGTGGGTTAACTATGAATAGAGATATTAAAATAAAAGCTATGTCCATCTGAAAAATATTTAAAATTGTAAATTTAATTTCATAATAATTGGTTGTGTTTACATTCTTAGACAATTCATTTTGCTTAAAAAGAATATCATTTTCATTGTATTCAATTTAAAATATAATATTAACAAGAACTAGTCAAAAATAGATATAATCTATTTCTTGGCAAATGTAATGTAATTTTTAGTATTTTTTTTTTCCTTTTAAAAATGAAATACATAGTTATGAATTCTATAATTACAATGAATTTATGTTGTTTTAAGATTTAAATATTTTACAAGCTTTACTTGAAATATATTATGCCCTTCTTTTGGATATTAAATCAGTTTGTATATTTTATTAATTAACTATTAAATTTAAAGTTTGAAGATCTTATATATTTTTAATGTTGCTGTGCCTTATAATACATAATTATTTTTAAATTTATTTTGTCTATTTACCTTAAACTGTTTTTAGAATATGATAAAAATTTATCTTTAAGGAACTTTCTCCAACTACTGATACGAATCGTGTTAAATCTTTAATGAATCTTTTGGATTGCCTATTCGATGACTATTCCTGGGTTGAAGGAATGCCTGATCGGCAAATTCTGATTTTTATAAAAGTAAGAAGAGATCTATTACCTTAAGTTTCTTTTTTGTAATCATATAAATAATTAAACACACATTCTAATATTGTATTTTTTAATTAAAATTTACATTTTTGCATTTTTGAAGTATTTATTAGTAATGTTTAATATTTTAAATCTTAATTATTTGATGATTATTTATCAATTATTTATTTCTTTTCCTCGTATTTTTAAAAGTAGTCTGTTGTTTTATTTTATATTTTCTGATATTTCTTGTATACTTTCACAAGCCTCATTTTTCCTTATTATGATCTCATGCAATTGGTATTTTTTGAAAATTATTTTTTGTTATACAAATTGTTTTATAAATTTTGGGATTAGCTTCTTTTAAATGAATTTTGATTTCATAAATCTCTTTTCTGACCTCTATTGTTTTGATGTTTTAGAACATACATACATGAATTGGATTCTAGAAAATTTTATTATTATGTAGTGTTAAACTACTAGGATTTGAGGATTGTAGATACATTATTTTTTTTATATCATTAAAAGAAAAAAATTTATCTGAATTGCAGCTTATAATTTTTTGATAAATCATGAAAATATTTGAAATGATAAAGGGAAAGATGGGAATTTACTCTATCTTTTTTGAAGATGAATGTAATGACAATTTATGTGAGTTGTAGAATCATATTTCTTGTTCAATTTTTACATGTGCACTGCATTCATGATGAAGCCTAACCATATTTTTCAAGAAAATGCTTCAAATCTTAACCAGGAATAAGAAATGAAAGAATGTCTGTTATTTATTAGGTGTTATGAGGTATGAAAATCAGAAACTTCTGCAACTTTCCTCAGTTTAATGAAGAGTAGAAATTAATTCTCCTCTCAAAAGCATTAGAAAAAATATTTTTAAAAAAGTTTAAAAACTTAGGGGATTTTGATATACTGTATGATATTATATATATAGCATGATATAATCTTAAAAAAAATTGTATTAGGATCTTCTAGTGAATTTTTTAGAAATGTTTGTATTATTCTTATTGATTACATGGTTTTTCTTGTTTCCTTGATAGCTTCTTCATTTTTTTTATTCTTTGTACCAATTTTTCTCTTCCTCTCTTTATTCTTTTTATTTGGCTTTAGAGTTATTTATATGGCTGTAAAATTATTTCTGCTTATCTCATATAATTTAAATTATTTAAAGATTTTCATTCATTAGAATAACTGAAAAAAATCTTATTAAAACATTCCAATTTATTAATCTTCATGTAACATGTCAAGTAATTATTAGGAATTAAAATGAAATGAATAAATTTCAATCTTTTGTTTTCGAAATTAGCTTACATCATTATCAGAATATTAATTTATAACCTTTTATTTATCTTCAAATAATTCCTTATGCTTTTTAAAAAATCCTTTGTAATAAAACTATGAGATGAGGAGTAAATATAACATGAGTTTATAAAGATATGAAAATAAGATAAATATCAGTACATTTTCAATTATTATTTTTTTGTTATTTTTCACTAAAATGTATTGAATGAAATAACAATGAAAATCATTTCTTTCACATTACTTTAATCGTTATTGTGTGTGGTCTTTTAAACATTTCATAGGTAAAAAGAATTAAAATCTAAATAGTGTGAGGCCATAGAAATGAGATTATGACTATTTCACAAATGATTAAACTGACAATAAAAGTTCTTAAGTTTTCAGTGACATTTGCCATATAAAATCATTCATTACCAATTCTGAGGCTTATGATGAGGCTTATGAGGCTTTTTAATTGACAAATTATAAAATGAAAAGTAACACACTTTTAAGATCTGATTTTATTTAATATTATAAAAGTATTTATTTAAAAAAATTGTTCTAATTCAATTAAAAAAAAGTTAACCTTCTTGTGAATATGCAAACAAATTCTTCTGAATAAAAGTATACATTTAATCTAGTACTGTTAGTGATACTAAGAATGTTTCATGATGTAAATTGGACACACCATTCAATTTTTTTTTTGAAAATAATTGTCATTTAACTGAGTGTTAGAGAATAATTTGTCTTTCATTTTATTTCTGAGTAGGTATAATTAAAATTACTTAGCATATTTTGAGAGTGGGCAAATTTGGCTCTTTGTTGACTTAGATGTACCTCCCATTGAAAATTTAAATCTGTTCTTTATCATTTTGGAACTTTTTGCATTAGATAAGTTCACACTCTAGAAATCTATTTGGAGTCTAGTTCCAATTTTCGATGCAACATATTGTTAAGAAACTTTGTATTCCACAATGAAGCTCATGAATTTGAAGTGTCATTCACAGTTAATTATCATCTCGCATAATTGCTGCGAAAGGCATTTTTTTTATCAAATTATTTGCCAAATTCCAAAAATTTGACCAAATATCTATTTTTTCAATATTATAATTTTTATTAGTGCATTTTTATATTTAATTTTAGTTATTAAAATTTGAAATAATTTTGTATTTTCTTTTTTTTTTTACATGCATTCTCTTATAAATGCATATTTTACATAGCATTTGAAACTTATGTAGAATATGTAACCATATTAAGTAAATTAAATAAAATGTGTGCATTAAATGTTTTTATGTAACTATGGTGTAGCACTTTATAATGTGTTATAAAACCAGAATGCAGTTCTCATTGATTTCATACTTGTCCAACCTTAGCATATTTAGAGCAATTTTTTTTTTTTTTTTTTTTGAAAAATAGCAATAATTCTGTTTAATAGGATATACATTTTCATACATAAGAGGGAAATATTATATGTTATTTTTTCAAAAAAAAATTGATTGTTATTTTTCTTTCTTGAAAAGAATTGCTTTCTGTTTGCTTCCATATGGTCCCTTTGTGCTTCAACAAATGAAAAAGCCCGTTTTGAATTGGATTTAATATTTCGAGAACTTTTAAAAGTAAGTAGTAATTTTTAAATAAAAGATCTAGCAAAAGCAAAAGATTTATAAATTTTCATCAAGGAATGATAATCGTTATAAAACTAAAAGCTATTGCATTAATTTCCAATTGTGCCTCTATTTTCTTCCTGTCTTTCTACACACATTCTCTCCTTTTTACTTTAATATTTTATGTGAGCAAAAAAGTCATTTAAGTTATATACCTTTAAATTTTTTTTTGTTTCTTATGGAAAAAAAACTTGTTAGGAAATAGAAAATAAAATTATCTTCTATTTATTCTATGAAAGAGTATTTGGAAATAGTGATCAATATATAACTAAAATAACACACAAGTGAATGAATGAGACAAATGTTATGTGAATACAGATTTCAGACATTTAGTACACTGAATATTTAAGTTATTGTTTTTTGAAAATTTTTACAATATGTAAAGGAAAAAAATAGCCTGAAACAAAATTGGTAAGATATAGATTTCAAAAATAAAATAATTTAATTTTTAAAAACTTCTAACTTCAGTTATGATATAATATAATCATATGATATATCATATAATCATAAAAACTGACCTGTTGTGTGTGTGTATGTCAGAGAAAGAGAACTATCACCTGTCAAACTATTTAACTTTACTGGCTGTGTTTTATCATTTCTTCTTACTTAGCACTAAGTGTTACAGTAGGTATAATTTAATAAGAGTAAAATAATAAAATTTTGATGTATAATAATTTTTCATAAAAAAATAAAATGCATTGCCAAATTATTTTGTTGGTTGTGACTATATATTGCTATTTTTATTTAATTGTTAAATTATTAATTTTAATTTGTTAATGTAATTATCCTGTGCTCTTTTTCAATAAATGTTTATTAGTAGGGGCTGTTTCTAGTTTTTTGATATTTTGGAAAATGTTGACAATGAATTTGCTTTCAGTGAATAGTTATTAAGGCCTTTTAACTCCTGAAATTGTAGAAAGGAACCACCACAATTTGAATCACAGTTAAATAGCGGAGATGAGCTGCCTAAATGAATCTGTTTTTAAATCTCAAAACTTTCAATCCACATGAAAATTTTACATGTAAATTACAGTGTCTAAATCATGGTTTTTGCCATTTTTTTTTTTTTTTTTTTTTTTTTTGAGGAGGCCTCTATTTCACTTGGACATTTTATAATGACAGGCTTTATTTTAAATATCTTATATTGTTGTATTTCCAACTCTATATTCCTGAACTAAGTATGATCTACTCATACCACTCATCAACTAGTATGTTATTTTATCGGAAACACTGAGATCAATGCATTTATGTTTAATCTCCATTGCAAACAACTTCAACACAATCTACCACAAGCCAAGGCACTCACCCCATTGACGACAATGCAAACTTCCGCTATGTAGGTAGGTTGACGGAGAAAGGAAAGCAGTAGTGGTTGCTAGCACAACTTCTACATGACAGTCTAATTTGGATTTGCTAACTGGAACACTTTTGGTTAGCTGATGTTTCAGTTTATCTGTATTAGGAAAATCAATGCTCCTTTATATTTAATTTCCATCGAATTTATCAAATATTATTTTTGAAACTATACTTCTTTTTGAGCTAATGTAAAAAACGAATATTATATAATAAAGTAAGGTACATATCTTATTATGTTTGCCAAATTTTGTGTACACATATTTCAATATTTTGAAAATAATTATCACCATAATAAGAATATTATGTGTAATTTTTTATAGGGTGAATTATCTGTAGAAATTTATACAATGTGCAGATTGACTGAAGGAAAAACTCATGAAACTACTCTCAAACTGAACGATCTCTTTCCAAATGAAGGGCAAATTTTTGATTACCAATACTTGAAAGAGGTAAGTTTTTAAATATAAATTTACACAAACATTTAATTTCAAATTTATGGTATACATTTTTCTTTCCTATTTTAAAGTTAAATAAGCAATTTTAAATTATTAATAGATTGGTCTAGTAAATAGATTACAATAATTTGAACTTATTGTTAATTAATTATGATTAGGGGGATGGAGATGTACCAGGTAGATGGGTTGAATGGAAAGAAGAAGTTTCTAAAGCTCCTGCTATTCCTAAAGAAGCCCAAGTTAACCAAATAATTGTGTGTACTGTAGATACAATACGATATACTATGCTTATGTCTTTACTTGTGAACCAAGGTAAACCTGTTCTTTTTGTTGGGCCCACTGGAACTGGGAAGTCAGTTTATGTAACTGTAAGTATATGAATTTGTGAGTGTATATATATATATATATATATATATATATATATATATATATATATATATGATAAATAAGTTATTTGATTTTACAAAATAAGATTTTCATTCATTATTAATAATATATTATACAATGATTCAAATGAAAAATATAAGTGTTAAACCACTGAATAATTTTTTTACTACTTTGTTATTTATTTGTTTTTGTTAGAAATTTAAACTTAATTTTTAAAAATGTTAACTGTATTGATATTTATTGTAATATATTGATATATATTGTAAAATATTGATATATATTGTAATACAAATCAATAAAGAAATGCATATTTTATTGATATTATTAATTATTTACCTTTCTGTATGTATAAAAATTTAATATATCTTAAACTTTGTTGAGATTTAAGCATTAAAATTATTCCATGAGACAATATTTTATAAAAAAATTTTTGAATTGCATGAATAATTTTTAATATAAAAATTGCATTATGTACTAACATAATCTAACCATTGTGTAAGATATTTCATCAGTAATCAACAACAGGCATTTTCTTAACAACTTACAATGAGTTTTATGTATTGTATTATATTGATAAATTAAGATAAAAATTTACCAATTCCTTTTATAAATAGACTGTTTGATCAAATAATGAACCATAATTACCGAGATTTTTCATAAAAGCTATGGATGCTTCTTAAAAAAACCAAGATATAACATCTATAATAGGTATCACAAAATAAACTTTTTTTCCTTTCGATATAAGTCAAATTAATTCTATCTTTTCAGATGAAGCACTAACCATATTTTAGATGATCTAACTGATTCAAGGAAAAATTTGTTAATTTATCCAATCGCTAATTTGTGCTATATACACTTCAAAATTATAATATTCACTCACCAAAAAATATTCACAGATTAGCTAGTAGGATCATGAATCACATTTTCAGTATTAGACGTTATTATTTTGGATTATATGATATTATTTGGCACTCAATATATTTTTTTCAGAATAAACAGACGGACAGTTTTGCAAGACTGGTAACAAATCCAATGTTTACATCGGCGGTATCAATAGCAATATTTGTCCCAGAAGATATCAACTGCACTTTTTTCAGAAACAGAATGAAATGGACAAATGAAACTTTTTTGTCTATCACATATTTCAAAATCTTAGAGAACACTCTGATCATAATATAATATTGGACAAAATGCAGAAGAGAGGAAATTTTTAAGCACCCAAATCATTAGCAAAATGGTCATAACTACTGGGCTTTAGTGCAAATTCAATTTACATGATAATGCAATGTGTAGTACAAATAACCATATAAACAATTTGATACATATTCTTTTGACCTGCAGAAAATATGTGTCCTATAGAAATCATCTCTGGAATATACTAAAGATAGATCCACAATACAATATTACTTTCAAAGAGCTTTTGAAATGCACTAGCTAATTAAAAAATATTCAGAATATTCTAGCAGAAGATGAAATTATTTGATATTTATTGAATTAAAGAATATTTTCAAGGAGATAACCACCTTTGTTTTGCTCTCTATCCCATATAATAAAACAACATATCTATTAATCATTCATATTTTTTACATTAAATAGTTTTTAAAGTTATATCGTGTGTCTTAATTATGCACAAATTTTTTCTGTCATTTTCCATTTATGTTTTTTGTGTGTTTCATTTGATAGCATTATATGATAAGAAAACATCTTTAATATTGTATTTTTGACTCATTATGCACAAATTTTTTAATGGGGATTGTATTCTAAATTTTTGATTTTATAACAATAATTATGATGATTGGGATTTTTAAACTTTTTAAGAAAATTTGCCTGTCATTAAAAAAAAAAATTAAAAAATTTTCTTAATTTTGTTTTTAATTTTTTTTCAGGAATTTTTACTGAATGGTATAGATAGCAGCATTTGTAAACCATTATTTATAAATTTTTCTGCTCAAACAAGTGCTTCTCAAACACAAAATATAATTATGGGAAAATTAGATAAAAGAAGAAAAGGAGTTTACGGGCCACCACTCGGACAAAAAATGGTATTTGCATCTTTAATCAAAAGTTCTAGAAAAATTGTAATCAATACCCAATTTTTTCCGCTTCATAAATTTTTTTCCCAACTAAACCATTTATATTTGTTGTAAATAATTTTAATACTGTAAGAGAGAAACATTTTTAGAAATGTCTCATTAAATTAATCATGGGAAAATGGATATATAGACAGACTTATTATATTTTTGGTCAAAAAGCTTGTGACCACATATAAGAATTTATAAGCTAGAAACTTTTTGGGTTATATAATGATCTATTTTTGTGCATTTGTAACAGATGATACTTGCCTACTAAGTTGTTAAATGAGTGATGAGTAGTGGATTTTAGAAATGAAAGAATACTATCTTCAATGAACTTTATTTTTAATGTTACACTAACATAAATATGCATATTTAATATTTATTTGTAGGAGAATTTATATGAAAATAAGGATATTAAAGTTTTTATAAAAACACCCTCTAATTTTTAAAATACCAATTATTTATATATTTGAAAGATCAAAGATTTTTAAAGCATGAATGTTATTTAGTATTTATGTTGATTTCAAACAATCTGTTCAAGTATAAAACGTTTTGCAGTAGTATCTGAATGTTACTTTCACTTAAATGCTAGTGTTTACAATTTGCATTCAAGTAATTTTTAGTTTTCAGCTCATAGGCTAACAATGTTTTTGAATGACAGATTTTAGGTCTATCTATGCAATTAGATTATTTTTCTAATTTGGAAAGAGGCAAATTTTGTCATGTTTTTAGAATTATTCAAATGATTATGTAAAATCTGATACTTTATATTCTTTAAGAGTTAACTTACTAAATTATTAATGCTTATAAATTAGGCAAAATAAAGAAATTTAAAATTTGTGGGTAGTTTTTTATGTTGGTATGTAGACAGTAATGTTTTGCTGAGCCACTACATAACAATTTCATGTAAATTGTAATTTAAGAAGATTTTTTACCGTAATTTTTTTTTAAAAAATATTTTTTTTGATTAATTTATTTACAATTTTGGAACTAAAACCCTCTGTGCAAGACTGTCAAGACTCCAAGTCTTTAAACTGGTGGGGTGTGGAGAGGTTATGCAAGCACAGGTTTTGACCTCGTCATTTGACCAAAGTTTAAAATTGCTTATTCTATCGCTGATAACCCTCATGTTGCTTCGAAGTGTAAAATCCATAAATAATCAATAAATTTGCACAAAAAAAAAGAAGTTTTGAAAAGACTAATTTTGTTAGTTCTCAATTTCAATTATGTCCTTTAACTGTTTTTCTCTACAATACTTTTTTTATTCTTGCAATAATAGATTGTTTTTGTGGATGACTTAAACATGCCAGTATTGGAAACATATGGTGCTCAACCCCCTATAGAGCTTTTACGCCAATGGCTGGATCATTGGACATGGTATGACATGAAAGAAGTTGTTCCGATTAAGTTAGTAGATACTCAGCTTATTGCTGCAATGGGTCCTCCAGGTAATTTACCTTTCTTAAAAAAGAAATTAAGAAATTTATGAGACTTTATTTCTGTATAAGCTTGTGTGAATGTGTATGCTTTTGTTTTTAATTTAATAAATTAAAATTTTTCAAAAATTTTACTGTATTTTATTTTTTTATTCACAATTTTAAGAGAAATGAAACATTTTAGTAATTTAGCTTTCCTTAGGTGGTGGTCGCAATCCAACCACACCCCGTTTTTTGCGTCATTTCAATACAATATCTATTAATGAGTTTCGTGATGATGTTATGTCTACAATTTTTACGAAAATTCTTGACTGGCATATGGAGACCAGGTAAATATGTGTTGCTTTCAATGGCATGGGGTCTGTACCCCTGCCCACTCTTAGTCATCATAATTTCATATTAGATAAAATAACATACCTGAAGATTAAATCCAAACCAAATTTAAAAGTACTTATTTTGTTGATTTACTTCAAAGTTATTTATTGTGTCTAAGTGTAGGACCAAGCTAACAATATAATATTGTTAGTTCTCTATTTAAATTTGATCATTGAGTTAATATTTAGATTAAGGACTAAGTAAGCATGAATAATAAACAAATAAACAAACACAGGTAAGTCTTATGAACTTTTTCAAGGGAAAAAAATGCTCCTCCCTGCTCCTTTCCATTTTGTGCAACACTGTTGATTTTTTCTAGATCTGCCACTAGCTGCTTTTGTTCTTTGATTCTGGTAATTTAGTGTGGAATTGGCATATTTATAATAAAAAATTGTTTTGAATTTTCAAACCACATGAAATGTTTTTTAATGATTTCCTTTCACTTAATTTTTAAACATTTGTAAGATTTTTTTTTGAAAAATTATTTTTTTCTGCTTGGAATTGTATTAGTTTGATTATAAATTTATTCGCCACCCAAGAGGCTATTGTTTTAGGTGGTGCATTTTGACATACCGAATTACTTTTCAATTTTTTTCATTTGTGCTTTAATTTTAATTATATTTAGCTTAAATATATTCAACTTAATAGTTTATCATTTGCTTTAATTTTAATTACGTGTCGCTGATATTATATATAATTTAATAATTTATAGTTTCTTTTAGTTTTAATTTAAATTTAGCTTAAATGTATTGAAGTGAATAATTTATCTTTTCCTTTAATTTTAATATTGGAAAAGTTTACTGTTGTCCATTTCTTGATGTTTCATTGTTTATTTTAATTATTATATTTAATTGTGTAATTTAATAATAATTATAAAAAAAGCACACCTTGGATGTCTAAATCTGTTCTTTGTAAAACTTTGCATAGAACGGTTAAAGATTTTTAAAATTTTGTATCTGTTTAAAAATATAATAAATAAATTTATTCTTATAATTTTGGTAAGGTATTCTTCATATTTTAAATCATACTCATGATATTTAAGAAAATTGAAATAAGAATATCTGTTGAATAATTGAAATATCAATAATATTAACTTACTTTTTTTTATATTATTGGTAACAGTAATGTTTACACTAGAACTAATAGTTTTTGTGTAAAAAGCGTCACACAGTAATTTACTTTTAATGCTTATCTGAATAAAATACAACTAATTTTTTTTAAAAAGAAGTTTTATTAACTCTACTTGATTTTAAAACTGTGTTGAGAAATGCTTAGTAATCTGTATTTATATTTGTGAATTTAAAACAGTGTGTAAGGTGTGTTAATTTTTCTTAGACATTCTACTTGTTGTTCTCCTGTGTTACATTACATTTACTAGTTATATTACGTTTGTATAACATTATATTTACTGATTCTAGCATTTACTAGTTCTTTGATTGATTTTTCTCCAAAATCTCTCTCCCTCTCCATATTCTGAAAAAAGGAAGAAAAAAATAATACAATGTTATCCAGTTTAAGGAACCAACTTTTTTTTTTAAAAAAAATTAGATGTTTATATGGAAAAGTTTTTACCCACTATATCTGAACGCATACAAAATATGCATTTCAGAAGGGAAAAAAATTCATTTTATGCAAACAATTCTTTAAAATTTAATTTTTTTCATAATTCGATATTTTAAAATTCCTACTATTTCTACAAATCTTAATATTTTTAAGCAATTCTTTCCCTCTGTTCCTTAGAAGTGTTTCTTTCAATTCTGTTCATGAGTTTAGTTGTTTTAGTATCTATTTATAGTTTACAAATTCTTTTTTCAATCAGTACTACAAAAAACAGCTCTATTGAATTTTGTGGATTTTTTCAAAAAATAACTGTAAAAAGCAGTTTAAAGTTTTGAGGGTCAATTAAATGATGTAGTGCACTGTTAAAGAAAATTTAAATAATTCACTAAATAATGCAGCAGCAACTGTGAAATTTTAAACATATATTTAGAAAAGTTCATACAATTAAAGTAAAGCAGGATTTTTTTGACAATTTGGTGATTTTTAGGATAGTATGTCTCCTTAAGGTTGTTTATAATTGTATGATACTTTTATGGAGAAAAATAATATTTTTGTAGAGTTTTCTTGTAGAAGCAAGTTACAAAGGTAATATCAAGTTAGCAAAGGTAATAGTAGCAAGAGTTACAATTATGCTTATTAGTTTCTTACATATAAATTTGGTTTTCATTGGAATTCTTCAACTACCCATGTTCCTTTTAACATTTCAGATAGGGAATAATTGAAATATACTTCTACTGTAAATATTCTTTATTATGTGAAAACATAATAAATAAGATTTATCATTTGTTCTGCTTATGATGTTTGTCATCATAAGTAGGAAAGGTGTCAAAATACAGTGTTTCACTTTATCAGAAAAATCAGTAATTATTGAGAATCCAAGAACTCATGGGAGTAACTCCGATTCTCAAACTTTTCATGTTTTGTTTCAGTGCAAAAATTATTTTGGAATTGAATAGCCAACTAAAAAATTGGGAGGTTTGCATGGGAAAAAAAACACCCTTGTATGATACATTTGAGAAAATTTTAGTTGAAAGGTTTTAGCAAAATTGTTAAAGATAAACTGCTGTTTGTAGAAAATGCAACACCATGAAGGAATCATCAGAATCAAATGAAATTCGCAGCAAATGTCAATTATAGGATATTATGCAAATTAATAAAGTTTCAGAGCCATCGCGCGTGCGCGGCGCGCGCAGCGCCCTCTGAATTGATGCTGAAAGCGTATAAATAAAGTGCTGTAGCGGGACGTTGAAAAAAGTCTATGATTATTTGTTAGTGGCAAACGTTTAGTGAGACCTGAGTATGCCTCCACGACGGAAGAATAAGAAATTCAAGCAACTTACGGAGTTTGAACGAGGGAGGATAATCGGCCTTCGAGAAGGAGGATTTTCCTATCGCGCAATAGCAGCTCGTATGCAGCAGAACAGTTCCACAGTGATGCGAGTTTGGAAGCAGTGGACCGACGAGCACCGAACAACTCGAAAAACAGGCACTGGACGACAGAAGGTGACGTCAGAGCGCGATGATCGACACCTGCTCCGCATGGCGGTGAATGATCGCACAGCTTCCTCCAGGCAGCTGGCAGCACGTTGGTCTACTGCTACAGGTGTACAATTGTCGACTTCGTCAATTCGTCGTCGTCTGCTGCGCCGTGGATTGCGTGCAAGGGTGCCTTTATACAGGATTCCCCTCACGGCGAATCATCGACGGCTGCGTCGGCAGTGGGCTCTTGAGCACAGAGACAGGCGAGCTGATTGGCACCAAGTTGTCTTTTCAGATGAATCACGCTTCAATTTGTGGACCCATGATGGCCGTGTTCGTGTTAGACGTTATGCCGGTCAACGCTGCCTTCCTGAGTGTATTATTGAACGACATAGTGGTCGAACACCCGGAGTTATGGTCTGGGGTGCGATTTCGTATCATGGACGATCCAATTTGATACGAATTGAGGGTAATCTCAATAGCAACAGGTACGTCCGTGAAGTGCTACAGCCCGAAGTCGTTCCTTTCCTTCAAGGCATCCATGGAGCTATCTTTCAGCAGGATAATGCACGCCCACATGTTGCGCGGACTGTTCGAGACTTCTGTTCAGCACAACGCATGCAACTTCTTCCTTGGCCTGCTTATTCACCGGATATGTCGCCTATTGAGCACGTGTGGGATATGGTTGGTCGGCGTCTCGCTCGTGATCCGCGTCCTGCAGTTTCCAAAGACGAACTTTGGTTGCGCATACAAGCGATATGGAATTCTCTTCCTCAAGCAGATATTCAACATCTGTTTGACTCCATGCCACGTCGTATAGCAGCACTTATTGCAGCGCATGGTGGCTGCACCAAATACTGATTTCGGACGCTTAATTTGTTTCTTTTGTTTTGAAAATTTCATCATTTATTTGTATCAGTACAAGTCGTTTCTGCATTAAATTTCATTTGATTCTGATGATTCTTTCATGGTGTTGCATTTTCTACAAACAGCAGTATAGAAAGAGACATAAGTTGAAATATATAATTATGTTGGGGGGCAAACTTTTTTTTTTTGCGTCAAATATAATGAGAGTGCTGCATTCCTCCTTCCCCTTTTGAAATTTTTTTTAAATTAATTCTTGAAATACTATTTTTAATTTAACTTCAAAATTAAAAAAAAAAGTTTTCTTATTTTCCTGCTCATAGTATTTTTCTTTCTTGCAAAAATTGCCTTACATTAGATGATTATTAAAATAATATTTTATATTCAATTATTTTATCAAAATTTTTGATTAATTTTGTTAATTTTTGTATTATTAATAAGTTTACTCCTGTAATTTTTATTCTTCTTTTAATTTTTTCAGAGGATTCAGTGAGGACTTTAAATCAAGTGTTTCTGAGTTAATTATTGCAACACTGACAGTGTATAAAGAGGCAATAATTAATCTTTTGCCTACTCCATCTAAATCTCATTACCTTTTTAATCTTAGAGATTTTTCTCGAGTTATTCAGGGATTACTTCTTTCATTTCCTAAGACTGTTGAAACTCCTGCAGGATTGAAAAAGCTGTGGATTCATGAAGTAAATATTTAACTATCCCATTTTATAATTTTTTTTAAAAAAATTGAAATTTAAATTAGTGTTCTGTAAAAATTAAGGATAATTTTTTCAAAAGTTTTGATTTTGTTTAAATAATATTACCCCAAAACCTACAAAATGCAGCTACTTTTAAATGTGAAAAAGTTTCATTTCTTATAAAAGAAAGAATAAAATATTTTTCTGTTGTTAAAATTAATTGTGAATTGTTACTAGCTTATATTGGTCATTAATAATTAATAACTTACAATGATCATTTACTTTTTATTGCTTAAATATTTCTTTATTTAAATTTTTATCTATACTAAATTTGTCCACTGAAATTGAACAGGACAATGATATAGAAATTTAATTATTATTACTTTTATTGAAACTTTCCTGGTTGAAGGAATCATAGTGGCGAGCTTGTGGCAGACCTTTTTCCATCAAGCAGAGTGTTTGAGTTTTGATTTCATGATGCAAGAGACAAGTTCTGATTTCAAGACACATTCGATAATGGAACTGATGCACATAAATTTTGTCAGGGCTGAAAATTGTCTAGTTGGCATGATCTGGAAGTTAGAAGAGGAGAAGCCAGCTCAAGTTTCATCCTTTTAATTTGATCATGGCTGAGTTTAATAAGTGCCATAACTGTAGTGTTGCTTCAAAATACAACACTTAAGTTAGTAAACAATCAATTAAATATCATCAAAAAATTCAGATAAGCAGTTGTAAATTTTTTAAACGAATATTTAATGAATAAATTATTATTTACTCTACATTATGTCTTTATTATTAGTGTTGAATTCACTAAAAATTATTCAGTTTAAAAATAATTATAATTATTGATATAGGTAACTATTAAACTCTAAAAATAATTATAGTGCATAACATATTCTTAACTATGAAGATTCATGCCAAAGACACTTACAAGCACATGTGCACACACTAATGCATTCATAATTATATTATCAAATGATAATTCATTTAATTTTCAGGTTTTTCGTGTTTTTTATGATCGTCTTGTTGATAACAATGACAGAACATGGCTTTTCAATTCTGTAAGAAAAATATGTGAAGTTGAGCTGCATGAAAACTTCAATGAATTGCTAGCCAGTTTGGATGCTGACACTGATGGTATAGTTACAGAAGATGACATGCGTTCACTTATGTATTGTGATTTTGGAGATCCAAAAGCAGATAATCGTCTATACATGGAAGTTCAAGATTTCCCTTCTCTAAGAACTATAATTGAAGGATTTTTAGAAGAGTTTAACAATATGAGTAAAAAACCAATGGCTCTTGTGCTTTTCAGGTGTGTAGCAATAGGGAAAAAGTGAAATAAAATACAATTATACTACATGTTTCATTTTTCAAACTGTGTTCTTTAGTTTTAAGTTCTTTTTAATTGCTTGTTATGATAAAATATATGATGATCCTTTTCAATCTGATATGAGGTATAAATTGATTTTGTATCAATAATACATTCTTCATTATATATGCAGTTAAATTTGTTTTGCAAAAAAACTGAATTAAACTATATAAGTTAATCTATAATTTTTAACAATAAAAGCTTACAATTATTGATTATCTTATAATTGTTTAGCTAACTAGTTGACAATCTTAAGGTTAGTTATATTCAAAGTAGTTAAATACAACAGGTTTTTGTTTAACCAAGCCGAAATTTAAGTTTATTTAAGGACAAATCTATACACATATTTTAAACTAAAAATATCACAGAAGTTAATATTAACTATTAAATGCACACTTTTAACATAGAATTAAAATCATTGTGAAAATAATTTTGCATTTTAGGCAATACTGTAAAGTTCTTGTAAAATATGAAATAATGTGGTCTATGTATGTTGAATATAAAATTTAATTACTGTTCATTTTTATGAAGAAGGATAGTAAACAAATTTTAATTTGGTTTTATTGAAATGTTTTTAGAGAATGAAAGTATTTAATAGCTTAAAATTTCACTCATTGAAGCTCTTCATCAATACAAATATTCCCAACTGATTTAGGAAATAGGTTTATTTTGGTGCATTAAATTATATATTATTTCCATTAAAATTTTTTTCTTTAAACTTTTCGTATCTTTTGAATTATTATTCCTTAGGTTTGCTGTTGAGCATTTATGTCGTATATCACGAGTTCTGAAACAAAAACGAAGTCATGCATTACTTGTTGGAGTTGGTGGATCAGGAAGGCAATCGCTTACTCATTTAGCTGCTCATATTTCGGACTATGAACTTTTTCAAGTAATTTTTTTTTTATTATGCATCCGAAATGCTTCCCTTTTGTGTGTATTGTGCATTATATTTCTTGTGTTATGTTCTGCCATCTATAATTAGGGTAATTTTAAGTCTATAAAAACAAAGCACTTCTTAATATTTTTTATCAGAATGGTTTTCTACTATTATTATTCTTTTACAAAAAAAATAATTAAATTATTAATAATTTACAAAAAAAAAAAACAAACCCTGAAATGTGAAATATTTAATGCTCAGAATACTTTTTTAAGCAAGGAAAGTATAATTTATGAACAAACAGAAAACTTATAGTATATTTGTTCTTATTTCTTAACTGTTTTATTGTACATTGTATTCTAAACATAATGTTCTTAAATAGATATTTATTACAAAATTATCCTATTTGTTGTACAGCACTGAAATTTTTATACATATAATTCCCTTTTTAAATTTAAGCTGAACACTGCTTAATGTAAGATTGTATTGTGTTTTATTATTCTTAATTATTGCTTGTCTCTTTCTATAGGTTGAAATAAGTAAAAGTTATACTATGACCGAATGGAGAGATGATTTGAAGTTGATACTGCGTAAATCTACTGCCACTGAACAACATGGTGTTTTCCTTTTTACTGACAGCCAGATTAAAGAAGAATCATTTCTTGAAGATATCAATAATTTGCTTAATGCTGGTGAAGTTCCAAATCTTTTTGCAGCTGATGAAAAACAAGAAATATGTGAAAAAATGCTTCAGATTGATAAGTAAGCATGTAATGTTAAAATACTTTTATTCTATTATTTTTCATTGACATTTTTGAAACTTTTGTCTTCATGAATGAAAATTGTTATTGTAATTATGAAAATAAAGATGAAAATTATTTTCACAGAGAATACAAATAAATATTACATCATCTAAATAATTACATAAATTAAATAAAATATACTTGTATAACTTATGAAAAATTAGTTGTATTGTATTATCTTATATTTTTGGTCATCTGAAAAGCTATAAATAATTGATTGAATATGCAATAATAAATTTTTGTAACTATTTCCTAGATTATGTAATCTAGATCAGTGGTGGTGAACCATTTTGAGAGGAATGTCTAGTCTTCGGTAAAACAGAAAATTTATTTTAAAAAAACTTGATAGCGTACACTTTTTTTTTGTTTTGTTTTCACTTATGAAATTCTCTTAAAAATGTATGTTTCTTTTTTATTTAATAACATTTACTTTTGCAAGTGAAGGACAAAAAATATTGATGTGAAATAAATGATATCAAAGGAGTGATACTAGGGAATTTCCAAACCAGATGACACCATGCCCAGTGGTGCCTCTGCACTGAAGATTTTAATAAAAAAGGAATAAAGAAAAACACATGTATATATATTATGAAATATTCTTTATTAATAATTATAGTTACAGACATGTGTATGTATAATAAAATACATAAAAAAGTCTAAAGTCAAATTTGCTGTTGCTTATTTTCAAATAGTTTTTCAAATAGTTTTTTCTGTAATGTAACAGATATGCACACCAAGTTTATGACCAACTGTCACTAGTCACACTGCTATGATAGAATAAAGTTGTTTTAGAAAGTTAGTTAACATTCACTAGGAATTTTTTTTAAAATAAATTCGACATTAGATATTTATGCTTTAATTTTTTTAATATTTTAGATTGTATGTTCTCTCTGTTATGATATGAAAAACAAGTTATAAAAATCTATGCAGCAGTTGTTTAAAAGGCCTTCGTATATCACAGTGTCTGACTAACAGGTCACGGATTTGCCACCATTGATCTAGATAATGTAATATAAATATAATTTATTATATATTAAATGAATTGAAGTTGAATTATATTGTTAAAATAAGTATTAAATGTAATTTAGAGCAAACATTTAAAAATATGTATAAAATACAGAGCTTATACTACATATTTGTGGAGACATTATACATGATTTTAAATCCATTTTTTTCTCAAAGCTGATTTTCTTCACTCTTATTTTGAGTTCATTATTGTAAATTAAATCACAATGTTTGATTCAATTTTAAATGTGTTATTAATTTCATTCTCTATTTTAGACAAAGAGAAAAATCTCAACAAACTGATGGGACACCAATAGCTTTATTTAATATGTTTATACAAAGAGTGAGAGACCAATTACATATTGTACTAGCAATGAGTCCAATAGGAGATTCTTTTCGTAATCGCCTTCGTAAATTTCCATCTTTAGTAAACTGTTGTACAATTGATTGGTTTCAGGTATGTGAAGTAGAATTGTTTTCATAAATTAGATATTTCTTAAGAAATTTCATTATAAATAATTACTTGTGTTCTTAAAAATTAACTCTAAATTTCTTAAGGCTTGGCCAGAGGATGCTTTGGAAGCTGTTGCAAGTAAATTTCTTGAAGAAGTAGAACTGACTGACAAGGAAAGAGATGGATGTATCCATATGTGTAAAATGTTTCACACTTCTACGCAAATGCTTTCTGAACTCTATTTTTCTAAATTGCAGCGTCATAATTATGTCACACCAACATCATTTCTAGAACTAATATCTACATTTAAAATACTTTTGGAAAAAAAAAGGAGGTAGGATGTATTGTTGTTATTGAAAGGTTTTTCAAAATATGAACAGATGTTTTATAAATGATTTTGAACTAGATTTCAAAAAGGTTATATATATATATATATATATAAAACACATCGATGAATAACTCCCGAGTCTAACATTGAAAACAACATTTTTTTTGCAAAATTTTTTTTTATTCATCAAATAACACCTTTTGTTAATCACCTTTAGGGTGATGTAAATCGCTCCAATGTTTTTCCAAATCTCCCAATTTTTTTCTTTTTTTTCGCAAGAAATTTTTTTGTTGCGAGTAAATAGCGATAAACAGCTTTCTGAATCATCGACTCGTTGCTGTTTTTGTTCCATCGAAAGCAATCGTGGCACCCACTTGGAAAAAACCTTTTTCACTTCACTTCAAAAAACCTTTTTCCTGGTCCGATCGACTTAAAATTTTGACACATTTCAAGCAAAGGTTAGTACTCTAGAAAGACCTGGTTACTGGTTTACTACGAGCGCCATCTCTGGGTTAGTCTCGGGAGTTATTGATCGATGTGTTATATATATATATATACATGCAAAGTACATTTAATAAAAAATGGAGCATCATTATAAGGAAATCATTGGAATATATTTATGTGTCTTGCAAAGTTTTTTAGATTTAATTTCTGTATAGTGATATTAAATCTGATGGCAAAAAAAATATATATTTTATGAGATTTGTATTCTTTATTATTTATTTTAACTCTGCTTTTAATGAATTATTTTAAAAGTAGTTTTTGGCTATGTGAGTATCTTTGTACATACACCATGTAAGTATCTTTTTACATTTTAGAACTTAACCACTTCAGATTATTTATTATTAAAAGACAAACCACAGGATAATTTTCCTAATGATTGTACTATAATGTGTTTATATCCTAAATACGAGATGTTATTCAAAGTTCTCAGACTGCTATTACCATGATTGTTTCTGTGAAATCAGAGGTGAAAATAAGTCAAGGTCACATTTCTGCAGCCCTCATTTACTCATTTCACTACTTGGCTTTGAGATGTGAGCAAACATTTTTTTACAATGAATTTTTTTCAATTTCATATTTTGACCTATTTGCAATTTAATAATAGACAAAAAAAACAAGAGTATTTGCATCAAATCTTGTGAGAAGCTCACTAAATATGCAACCAAAACTCTTAAAATACTTCCTATAGCTATGGGTGATGAAGCTTTAAATCAGACAATGGTTTTTGAATGGTACTCACATTTCAAGCCTCTATTCATTTGAAGATGGCAAGTATTCAGGGCGACCAAGTAACAGCAAAACAGATAAAAATATGGAAAAAAATTGAAAAACTCATACAAGAATATCTTTGCCTGATTATCCAAAAACTTGCAACCAATGTTGAAATTGGTTACAGAGTTTGCTGAGAAGCTTTAACGAAGAATTTAAACTGGTAGCCTTTGCTGTAAAGTTTGTTCTAAGACTTCTGACAAACCTTCAAAAGTAAAAAAGGCAGGAACATTTTCTTAGAACTCCATGCAATAGCTAATGAGGATGTCAATTTCATTTCTGAGGTCATAACTGGTGATGAAAATTAGATTCACAGTTATAATCCAGAAATGAAGCAACAATCCTCACAGTGCAAGATTCCAAGTTACCCCCAAGGCCAAAGAAAACATACCAAATTTGGTGTGCATTAAAAAGTATATTCATTGTGTTTTTCGATATCAAAGGGATTGTTCACTGTGAGTTTGTCTCTCCTAATGTTTCAGTTAATTCTGACTTTTACTGGGATGATCTGAAGCATTTGAAAAAGGTTGTACTACTTGAACTTTGGCACACAGAGGGTCAAACTTCTTCATCATGACAATGCAGAAGCCCACACTTCCTTAAAAACAGTACAGTTTTTAGCTCATAACAACATGGTTGTCGCTTCCCATGCACCCTTTCCCCCGGATCTAGCAATAATTTTCAACTATTTCCGAAATTGAAAATGAAACTGAAAGTATGATGTTTTACTGTTGTATCTGACATTCAATGAGAATAACAGGTAGTCCTTGACCACTTTTGAGAGAATGACTTGAGGAGTGCTTTCGAAGGGTGAAAAAAGTGATGGGATCAGTGTATACATTCACTAGGAGACTATTTTGAAGGAGATTAAGGAGCCAAAATTAAGTAATTCAAACAAAACTTTTTTTCCCACCGAGTCTGGAATCTTTCTGACCTTGTAATGTCTCAAATCTGTGTGATTAGGCTTTACATCATGAATGGAATATTTCCTAATATTAATAAAATTAAGTAATTCAAACAAAACTTTTTCCCCACAGAGTCTGGAATCTTTCTGACCTTGTAATGTCTCAAATTTGTGTGATTAAGCTTTACATTATGAATGGAATATTTCCTAATATTAATAGATAATTATAATCAATTTCATGCTAATTTTATTATTTTTTAAATATGTTTTATGTAATTATTTCTATTTTTAAAGATCTGTGTTGAAGGCTAAAAATCGATATGAAGTAGGTCTTCAGGAACTGCAAAACGCTGCAGCTGCTATTGCAAAAATGCAAGAGAAATTAACGAGTCTTCAGCCTACTTTAGTTATTGCTGGGGAGAAAGTTGAAAAACAAATGGCAGTGGTGCAGGCTGAATCTGCTGACGTAGCAGAAGTGGAAAAAGTTGTGAAACAAGATGAAGCTGTTGCAAATGAACAAGCTGCACATGCACAAGCCATTAAAGATGAGTGTGACTCTGACTTAGCCCATGCTGTTCCTATACTAGAGGCTGCTATAGCAGCTTTAGACATATTGACACCAGCGGTAATATATTCTTTATATTCTATTGTAAATGCTAGAAAATTTTTTAAGACAAATATTGAAGGAGGAAAGTAATAAATTTTAAAGCAAAATTGTAAAAAATATTTATATATATACAAAGGATACATTAAAAAAGGAGATATATCAGAAATTCTTCCTTCTGGAATATTCAGAATTCTTACATTATCAAAACTTTTATGTGTAATTGTTTGATTATAAAATGATTATATTAATGCTTTTTCTACCCAAATGCTTTTACCAATATTATTTTTCAATAGTATTGTATGGAATATTTTCAATAAATTTGTATTTTTAGATTCTATTCTTTCTGTTTTAATATTATAATTCAGTATGATTAATTATTAAATTCAGTAGGGTTATTTATTATCTGTATAATTATATTCAAGTCACATTGGAAATTTTTATATATCATTGTGATATTGAAGAAGCAGTATTTATAAGTTTCATTATTTTTTTTTTCAAATAATTATCTATTTTATACAAATTATGTGTGTGCTTACATTTTACTTAACTGTTTTTCAATTCCCAGATTTTGTCTTTGCTGCACGCACCTTTGTTTTACGCTCTTGCTCAATGTAAATAAAGTACAGAACAATAAATGATTTTTTTTAAGAAATTTTGAACTAGCGTTTCAATTAAAAATGATTTTTTGAACTAGAAATATAACAGTGCTAATACCACGAGTACACTTAACAAGTTTGTTAGTGGCCTCTCTAAGATCTAGACAAGCTAATCATTAAAGACTATTGGACTCATGTGAAAAGTCAAAAAATATTTCTGTTTTCCATTTCTGACTTCTTCAAGGTTCAGAAACATTTTTGTAAGTGCAATAAGCACTTTATCTGACTGTATCATCTTTAATATTTAAATTAATTACAATAAATTAGTGTAAATATTATTCTCGAGATTCCAGTCGTTTATCACAACCTACTCAAACATCACATACCAAAGTGTTTGCGTTTTTTTACCCCATGGCAGGGGAGAGCAATTGACCTAAACCGCTGGCGGTGTTTCGAACTCTCGACCATTGTATCTGAAGAAAACTTGTCCATTTGCTTTTTGCAGTGCTCTTTTTAACTAGACTAAAAGGCCCTTTTGGGCTAGTTAAGAAGGCATTTTAACGTCTGTCGTAGTTGTTGAAATGAGTGACTGCATTAAAATTGAGCTATGAATCAGTAAATTTTACAAATTTATTTTTGTAAATTTTATAAATACGAAGTATGAATTTTTTTAGAAAATTTTTATTACATATTTTCCTTTTTTGTATTTTTTTGTCAAAAATGTGCTTGTTTAATCAAATTATTTCAATGGTAAACTGCATTTATGGTACTAAAGTAGATCAGAGGCCCCAACATTTCTGTAGATCAAGACACACCCTTGAATACCAGTGGGGCAGAAGGAACATTTATTTAAAGGAACTCTTTCCCTTGGGGGTTTACTGTCTTTCGCAAACACATCTGACGCACCCCTGGGAATACCATAACGATCCTTCTCTTTTTTCAACAATTCTTCTTGTCATTTTTTTGGTAGAGTTTAGATCAGGTATTCCCGAACTTTTAAATATAGAGACTAATATTTTAGAAATTCTGTAGCGACCCACTTCATCCTCAACTCATTGAATTTTTTTGGAGACGAACAGCTCTCGTTCTTTCCGAAAAAAGGTTTTATAGATGAAAAGGAACTTTAGTGAAGAAAAAATATTCATTATTAAATGTAATTTCGTTTTTTACAAAAAAATATTTCTAATTAGGGCTTCATGAAGGTTATGCTTGTTTTTTATTGTTGCTGATGATAACAATGAAGTCCAGGTCAATCTGAGTCATTTTCAAATGCAAGGATTTCGACAATTGTAACTTATTTCGATTCTTGATTTTAATTCCTATCTTTACTTAAGATTCGACTGCACTAAAAATACCGAAACTGGAAAATGAATTAGTGAGTATTATCTTCAAAGCTTTTCTGTAGGGAATAACTGGAAAAGTCTGTTGGAAAGATAATTAGAATTTTGTCAATTTACTACTATTAAAACTTGTTTTTAATAATGTATTTACGAATAAGTCAATAAGTTCATCTTTCGACGCGGCAGATGTGTTGTGTACAAAAAGCCAGAAAAAGATTCAAAGTATATAATGCCACAAAAACGATTTTTTCAAGTGATGCTCTTTTCATGAGTTGAAATTTGTTTACGTCAACTGAATTCTAGAAATTCTTGTATAATATTTTGGATTTTAGGACAATGCCATTTTGAAAATCTAAAATTTCTAACTCCAGTTCTTGCATTCTAGCTTGAATAAATTCTACAATTAATGCAGCTATTGCGGTTACATTTATTTGGCAAGTAAAAAATTAATGAGACAAAGTTGCCTATTGGCTCGATAATATTAAACTGTTGAAATCGTTTTTCAAATTGGTTTAAAGTCATTGAATGTTGATTGCAAATGAGGACAAGTCAATTTCAACTCGGACTAAATTTTTTTTTCTCCCCCCCCTCCCATATTTGGGATTATGATAATGACTTCATCTGCAGATGTGATACCCCCAAAACTAGTTTAGCTTTAAACGATTTAACAGAACCTATCATTAAAGTTATATGTTTATCTTTCCCCTGCAGCTCCATGTTTAAATAATTAAATTTCTCAATTATGTCTGTAAAAAAAATCTGAATACACCGTCCAAAGAAAGTCCGTTATTTTGGCAAAATTTAATTTTAGATATTGAGATAATTTTTATTTCTTCAATTAAATTTACAAATGTTGCAAGAAGTCTGCCTTTACTGAGCCAATGTACTTCAGTATGCTGAATGGAATCAGGATTTTCTGATTAGACTTTGAAAAGATGTTGCTAAGGGGCTGTTCGAATATAAAGTTTACTATTTTCTTAACTATTTTCATGGCGTGTCCGAATGGCAATATTCTGCAATACAAAGTGTCTAGGGGGATAATACAGTGATATAATACAAAGTTTAGAAATGATTTATCTTTCTTGCAGAAGCCAATGAAACCAGTATTATTGCTAACCTTTACTGGTGGCCCATCAGTGGCTATCCCTGACAGTTTGTACTGAGGTATATCAATCGACTTTGCATTTATTGTAGATATCCTTACTTCTTGTTCATCTTTTCACAAGTAATATGTTCAGGTAGGTCTTACAAATTGAAGGTTCTGGAAAAGGCTCGAATTTTCCCGATATCTCTATCAGATGAGTTCCGTTATTTTTTCTGTGACATCACACCTGGCTGGAACAGCTCAAATATGCGGTTTTTGAGGGAATCTGTTGGATTCTGCTTTTGAAGTGTTAAGTATTACTTTGGAGATTTGTCCACGGTATGAACCAATAGGTTAGTGAGCTGAGCGTTTTTGGAGGTGCTTTTACTATTATTACATGTGCTTTTTTGTATCTGTTAGTGTTTTTAATCAGTGCAATTGCTGTTTTTCCTGATTGTGCTGTTATTTTGTACAAGTTCCGCAACCTGTGTTTCATTATTTCCTAAATATTTGTCAATTAAAAGGATAATATTCTATAACCCTCTTTGCTGGACTGTTTTCACTATACAACCACATGTCGATTTTTTGTGAAAATACCATTCTCATCACAATTGCTTACTGTGTTGTGTCTGGTATATCTGTAGATTGGTCAAAGTATAGTCAGAACCAGCCATATATATTTCCAAATCACGCTTTAATTGAGTTTGCATGTCTTTTGAAATGGCCATGTATTCTTTTTGTGAAGGTGTTGTCTAACAACTGCAAGTCTTATAATTTTGACTTAATCTCACGTTTAAATTAAGCAATCCTTCGAATAATCAATCGGCACCAGTTAAAAATGTTTCTTCTAATAATTCACCATCCTGGAAAGGCTTTTTCTTCTTCGCTAACCTGTGAGAAAAAAGCAATAGTGGAATTTTTACATTTTATTGCAGGCCTAGTTAAAACGCTTTGTTGAGCGAACAGTTTTGATTTTCTTCTTTCTTACTTCAGATGTAAGTGGATAGTTTATTAAAAGTGACATGTGAATTGTCTGAAAAGGATGATCAGCATTTTTTTTCCGCTTTGCAATGCTACTGCCATTCAACAAACACATTTATCTTTAATATCAATTAAACAATATGATTTTTCCCAGTAATTATTAAATTATGATTTCTTTGTTTTTTTACTAGAGTCCCTCATTTGGCATTTAAATAACAAAGTACATAAAAACGATGAAGTAGAAGATACCATAAATATAAATTTGGAAACGAGCTCAAAAAATATGAGCATAAAATCTAGCTATAAATATTGTATAACATTTAAGAGAAAAACCATTGAATGGATACAGTACAATAGTGCAGAGAGGTATTAAAAATACTTTTAATGCATGTATATTTGATTTTTTTAAAAAACAAAATTTCAACAAATAACTGGAACAAAATGACAAACTGGTCGTGATCTTCAAACTGGGATAATTCCGGTCAAACCTGGAGATCTTGCAAGCCTAGGTTAAATGATAAATATATAATTATGAGCAAATAAGGTTTTTCGAAAGAAAAAAAAAATAATAATAATAACACGCATATATTTCTTTTATAAATTACGAACTTTATAAAAATTACTTAACATTTTATCCAAAACTTAAATAGTTTTTTATCAGGATCGCACAATAGTGGCTTCACACAAAACCGCCACTCGAGCAGAATATTCTCCGCGGTTATAGGGTTTGCGACTCCTGAAGTAGAATAAATCATACTATGAAAAAATGATCTATGCACATTGTGATATATATTGTGTGTTTGTGTGTATATTTGTATATTACTTCGTTTATTTTAGAAATACAAAAATATGAAATTTTTTTAGTGTCGTTTTTATAGCTTTATTAAATTATGTATATTTACTATTATATATGTGTTAATTACCAAAGGGCAGAGTGCAATGCTTTTCTCTTTGTGTAGGATATAACAGTGGTTAAATCTATGAAAAGCCCGCCTGCTGGTGTAAAACTGGTAATGGAAGCTATATGTGTTTTGAAAGGCGCTAAACCAGACCGAATTCCTGATCCTGCTGGAACAGGTATTATTTCATTTCTTTTTTCCGTTTTTTCAAGGGGAAAAAAAAGTTCTTTAAAATAAGTATAAAAACTAACAATGCAATGTACATTAATTTTATTACTTTTACAAAACTTTTGTTATGAATGCAGCACTTGTTGTACGTGAAAATAATTATTGATTTTTCAAGAGAAAGGTAAAAGTAGGCTGTATAAATGTTTATAGTGAATATTACATTCATTGGACATTCTCTAAGGATAATTTGTAATTCTTATAGGATAATTTTGCTATATTGATTTGATTAAAAGTAGGTAAAAAAGATTATTAAATTGCTAGAAACTATTTTGTATTTCACAAGAAATTTCATTTATACAATTACACAATGTAATTTTTTTTAATTAACTAGTGCTGAAATAAGTTGGATTAATTAATTTTGATAGTAATCCATTTTTTTATATTGCTCCCTTTATAGTGTATTGTTCTCATGTGATAAAAGCTAATCACTTGTATTTTTTCATCATAGAATCTAACTTGTGAAAAATTCTCTTAGATATTATCATGATCTACTCGTAATAAACAAGATATTTTCTGTGCTTTGTATATTTGTGTATTTTTTATTGAGTAAAAAGAAATTCGTGTGACAAAAAGCAACTTACACATTTTTAAAGATGTTACATATATACACGAGGACACCATGAACTCATCAGTCGTTGAATATGTGATTTTATTATGGCTCCGTTTTTATGAGATTCAAATTAATCTTTTTTCAGGTGATGTTAGAATTTCCTGTAAAGAGAATACATTAATACCTTTCTTTTTTCTATTTTATATATATCGGGGGGGGGGACATGCCATAGAGTTCTAATTTGTAATAGCAAACTTATATTCCGATTGAGAGAAATTAGAAACACGAGAAATAAATAAATTAAATGGTGTTTGCTCCCCCAAATGTGAGCGAAAAAGAAGCCCCTAGATAGAGAAGGAATCTTTTATGAAACCAGAACTGAAAGGAATAGACCATCAAAAGAGATGCAGTAGAAAAAACCTTAAAAAGAGCATCCAAAATTAGGCAATAAAGGAAGAGGGTGGAGCGAGAAACCCGTCTCTTCGACGAAAACCGTCGAAAAAATGTGGGAACGAAGCAAAACATGAAAAGAAGGTAACAAAAATTCGAGTGAGCAAGGATGCGGGACAGTAAAACGAGTCTGAAACGTTGAAGATAAAGAATTCTAAAACGAGGCAACGGTAGTAAAAACCGGTTCGGTATCCAACTCCAAGTAAAGAGGCAGTAAAATTACTAGAATGATATACAAAGAAAAGAGCAATAGAAAGACCGCTCTCTAAATGTTTGATGCAAGAGGAGGTTGAGAAGAAAGGCCGCAAGTTCCCTGATTGTAAAGAACAGACGATGACTTTCGTCACAAAAAAAAGGAGAGATAAAAAGGTAAAATTAGCTGTCCCCCGTCTAATAATTTTTTAATGGTAAAATTTTAAGAGTTATAAAGAAATTTTCTTGTACAAATGATTCCTGAAATAATTAAAAATAACGTCGAAATTGTGTAAACATATCGCAGAAAATTAATATCGATGTTTGAATTTATGTTATCGCTCAAAATATAATAATATTGTAATTCGCTTTCACTTAGCTAGCATTTTAGTAACCACGAATTAATGGGATCTAACTGTGTGTATATATATATATATATATATATATATATATATATTATACAGGCAACATAAGAAATGAATGTTTGATTTTATTTAGTGTTTTGGAGCATTTTATGCATTTATAGTTGCAAGGAATATTGAAAAATGAAATAAAGCGTGCGAGGTTGTATGGCTCTCTTCAGCAAGTATTAGCTGAGAAATAGAGCAGAATGCTTAAATATCAGGAAGAAAAAAAAGAGAATTACCAAAATAATTTTTTAATTCAGCAATTAAAAGAATCTCATGATATATTATAGCACATTTGAATCCAAAGAGGAAATATGTATATTTAAAAGAGGAAGAAAAGGTTTGGCATTAAGAAATTGAATTTAAAGAAAATTGTGTTTGTGTGTGTGTATATATATATATATATATAGAGAGAGAGAGAGAGAGAGACTTACACAATTTATTATCTTTTTATTCTATATATATTCTATTTTTGCATTCAAATTAAATTTTAGCAGTTTCTATGATAACTTAGATGTATTTCACGTTTAATTGTATTTAAATATATTTTAAAGTAGATTTTCTTTGTAACAATTTATGTATTTTTTATACATAAATGCACTTTTAAAAATTATTCATGAATCATTATGTAACAGGAGCAAAATATTTTTCAAAAAAAAGGCTTGAAAAATGTTTTGTAACACATTTATTTTCATTTCCAATGGAATGAGAATTATTTTATTTTTTTTTATTTTTAGACTGGTTTATTAGCTAATTATTCATGATGAATTGTAAAATGTCTGTGATTCTCATTACAAGGTAAAATGATTGAGGATTATTGGGGTCCATCAAAAAAGTTGTTAGGAGATATGAAATTCTTGGAAAGTTTAAAGAATTATGACAAAGTAAGAAATTTTGCATTATTTATTTTGGAAACTAATGTGAGGCTACAAATATATTCATTACAAAAAAAGAATAGTGTAATTAGTTGCATTATTTAAATTAAATTGATTTCTTTTTCTTTAAATGAATATACCTTTTTCAAAATTGTCAAAATAATAGCCATGAATTTTTTATTCTAGAAAAATAACACAGCTTTTGCATTATCTTTTTAAATTTTGAAACTGTTTCTTTTCTTTACTTTTCAAAATATCTAAAGATAAAATATGAAAGATATACCTCATTTTTTTTTTGCTGATCAAAACACCTTTTTGATTATGATTTAATTATATGATACATTCATTTATTCAAAATTTTATTTTGATAACCTGGTATTTTTTTAAGCTCATTCAGATATGTATAGGGAAGTAACTGAATTATATCTCAGAACTTCATAATTGCCTTTATAAATAATTAAAGAACTTTTGAAAATGTTGTTTCATTTTATGGAAGATATTTATAATTAGAAATAATGAATAAAAAAAATCTCATAACTATTTTAGGATAATATTCCTCCCAAAGCAATGAGAGAGATCAGAAAAAGCTATATTTCAAATCCAGAATTTGACCCTGAGAAAATTAAAAGTGCATCTACTGCTGCTGAAGGATTGTGTCGCTGGGTACGTGCTATGGATTCATATGATGAGTAAGCATATTACCATATTGATTGGATGAATAAAAATGAGATGAAAGATAATTTTTGAAAAAATTACACAATTCTGAAGAACTACGAATAGTAAAAATTTCTTTCAATATTATTTAGTCTGTTTTAATTTTGTTCATTCTAGACTTATTCACTGTTAGTTTCTGCAAGAAACAATAATTAAAAAAATTATAGTTAGTAAAAATTAATCATTTTGATACCATAGCATTATTTTAATCTTTGTATCATTCTATTTTAACGTATTATTAATAATTATTAAATAAAAAAGCAAAAAAAAAAAAAAAAAAAAAATTCAAATTATTCTATGATGCTCTAAAACTAATGTTGAAATGTATTATGATTTGTAGTATAAGATATAATGTTGATAAATGATTAAATTAATTATGAATTAGTAAGTTCATTTTATACCATTTAAAAACTTTATATTTTTGTTGATTATTAAACTCTTTTATGGCTGATTTTTGGAATGAATATTCGAATAAGTGAAGAAATTTTAATTTATTTGTTGTAAATTTTATTTATGACATCGAAAGCATTTTTTTAGCTAACAAAATTTAGCTGAAATACTAAATTGTGAAAAAAGAAGGTTGAAAAATATTTTTTATTGAATTTTGAAGATTTCATTTTTAGTTTAAATGATGCTCTTTACTTTGTATTTTAAAATATACATTTTCAAATTTCTTGTAAGTGAGAGAATATCCAAAACACACTAAAAAGTAAATTAAACTAACTAATTTAAAATTTACAAAACTATATTTCAAGCATTTCTTTATATTTATTTGTACCTCTTTTTCCTTTTAATTTTTATCTTACTTAAAAGATTGCATTTTAAAATTATTTTTTTCCATTAAATGTATTTTTACATGAATAGAAATCAAAGTTTTAGGGGGAAAAAAATGTAATATTTTAGTATTTATTCAAATATGTCTTTTAAAAAAGTAAGTTGAATTGAATTATTTTTAATTCACTTTTCTCAATTTAGAGTTATAAAAATTGTGGCACCTAAGAAAGAAGCTTTAGCTGAAGCAGAAAGTGCTTTGAATGAAGCTCTTGCTGCTTTGAAAGTGAAGCAAGATAGTTTGAAAGAAGTGCAAAATAAGTTGAAGGCTCTTGAAAATAAACTTGCGCAGGCTCAAAAAGAAAAAGAAGGTAAATGAAAATGTTCATATATTTATCTGTAAGAATCATTTTAGTTCTCTGTAATTTCTGACAAAGGCATTAATTATTGTAAAAGATTTAGAATTGCATTATATTATTTTCAGCCACAAGTGTAAGTATAGCTCATAAAATGAAAAAACAATTTTTTTTTAATTTTTGTGTTATCTTGATTGCTTCTGTTTCATTAAATTGTAAAATAAATAAATAAATATTTAATTTCTTTTACCAATAAAATACAAATTTTTATTTCTTTTAAATTTGAATCTTTCACTACACAATATTAAAGTTCCATAGGTCATTTGCACAATAAACACTCATTTAGTGGACTGTATTAAATATATCTCTTTAATAATTCACAAAAGACACCTGCACGTGGTGCCTTCACAGATAGCTCGTCTTGCACTTTACTCGTATACACGATGAGCGCTTCCCGCTCTTCTTCCAGTTATGGTTAGAATCACAGTTACCAAACTCCTCATTTACAGGTGGCGCGATGATAGCGCATGCAAGCGTTAACAAAATTGATAATTTAGAATTTAGGATGAAGTTCATTTTATCTTTTGATCATGATTATTAGAATAGCTAAAAAATTTTTGATTCATAAATAGTAAAAACAATAATACTTTGTAAAAAGCAGTGTGGTTACTTATAAAATACTTTGCTTTTTCAAATTGACTTCAATAATGCTTTTTAACAAAGTGCTTGTACATCTAAATTAAGTATTTTGGGTGTATTTAGATAGATTTAAAACTTTTTATTTGTTCTATTTTTAATAGTTAATTAATTTTGGTGAAAGATTTTAAGCAATAAACTTTATTTTGTTTTTAATTTTTAAATGTTTTTAAACCTAATGTTTAAAAATTATAAATTTCTTTTTGAATTTGAATTTTTGAATATGGTTTAATATTTTGTCTTTCAGAAGCTTGATTTTTTTAATATAATAAAATTCTTAATTGATATTTTTTTGCAACCAGTTATATGAGTTTTTTTTCCAGTGTGGTTAAAAATGTGGGGGAAATGTTGAGATATGAAAAGTGAGAAAAAGTCATCTTTAGCTCAAATTTGTATTCTTTTAAACTATTCATGTCTTTTGGAAAAAACAATTAATTATTAAAGAAAATGGATGCATGACTTTAACATTATGTTTATTTCTGTAGAAATATATCCATTAATATATCATGTGTAAAAACTATACTTTAAGACTCAAAGATCTGAACTAAAAATAATACATTTTTAATTGAATTTTGCTTTAATGTGGATCATAATGAAACTCTAAGCAAAAGATTTTTAAATTCTGTCTTTGAAGCATTTTGCAGTGATCATAAATGTAATCTTACTAGTTCTCATTATATATATTTTTGATTCTTCATCATTTGTTACCATTTGATTTATTTCAAATAATTATTCATATAATAACTTTCAGATCTTGAGAATCAAGTACAACTTTGTGCCACACAACTTGAACGAGCTCAGCTTCTTATTGGTGGCTTAGGTGGAGAAAAAGATCGTTGGAATGAGTCAGCCATAGAACTTGGAATCCTATATGATAATCTCACTGGTGACATATTAATAGCATCAGCTGTTGTAGCTTATCTTGGTGCTTTTACATCTGCATTCAGACAGGTGAAAAACATTTGTTATTCAAGCTCAATAATTTAATTTGTTCCATATATTTGTATTTTTTTCTTTAAATTCTTGAATAATGTGTGAGTTATATATGTGAAAATTTTCCTGCATATTTATTCTTTGATTCTTTTTAGTTTATTTAATAATTCAATTAATTTGAAGAAAAGAAATTTACTTAAATATGTTCTTTTACGTTATTTTTGTTTTGTCTGTATGGTTTCATTAAAGAAATAAAGGGCAATATGAACATGTTTATTCAAAAAAGCCAGAAGTAAAATAAAAATTTAAGTGAATTTTTTTAATAAAGTAATATGTTTATTAAATTGGTATTTGTATTAAATTATTTTAAAATTAGTTTAATATCATTTTTAAATGTACTAAATCATAAAATTAATGTTTAGTTTATTCTTTCCATTTTTTTTTTTTTCTGCAGATATCTTGTCATTTTTCTGTAATCTCAAAGGTCATCTTGGTTGAAATTTTAAAAGAGAAAAAGAATCTTTCAAAAATGTACTTTATGATAGGTTTCTAAGATAAAATTTTTTAAATTGTTCAATAACACATTTATCTGTTCATTATTCTGTAGAAAGTAATTATTATGTATGAATTTGAATCGATTGTGTGCATCATTAGAAATTATGTTTATGTTTTTAAAAAATCTCACCTTTGTATTTTAAATTAAAAAGACTGAAAAATTACTCTTTCATTATTATTATTGCTTTCTTTTTTTTTTAAAGGATCAATGCAATAGTTGGGTTGCCTCTTGTAAGGAGAGGGGTATTCCATGTTCAGATGAGTTTTCCTTAAGAACTACACTTGGAGATCCTGTATTAATTAGAGACTGGAACTTAGCAGGTTTACCAACTGATAACTTCTCTATAGAAAATGGAATTATCATAAGGTAAAACTGGAATATTATTTTTCTATAATTTTCGTTAGCATTCTATCACATTATGAAGTAACCATTTCTGAAAATTAGGGCTTTTAAATAAATTTCATGAAAATTGTTTTTGATAAAATATGCAATGGAACTTATAAATTTATACATATATTTATCAATGTACAGTATATAATGGTAGCAACATGTAATTGTGATTTAAGAGTTTTCTGACTATCATCTCAAAACCATTATTGTAATATACTCAATACTGAAGCTATTTCTTTTCAAGAAACTTGTTGCTGGCTTATTTTTTTAAAAAAAAATCTTGCAGAATGTTTGATTTGAAGTAATTCTAACCTGTTAAGGTATTATTTTTTAATAGAATGAAAAAGCAATGGTTCCATTCCATTTCTTTCTTTCTTTCTTTTTTTTTAATACAATCTAATCGTAATTTTGACTTCATGTCTGTATGGTGACTGACCAGCATGTGGGGTGAAAAATTTCAAATAGAGAAAAATCTGGGATGAAAAAGAAAAATTGATTTGGATCAACATTAAGAAGTAGAGAAAGCTGGTCAGCTTTATTTGTCACAGTGGCTCAAAGTATACAAATATTTTGTGGATGCTATTGCTTGATTGAGAGAAAAAAGTTTTTTCTTTAAATGTGAGAAAATCCAATATAATCTTGCCATGCATTTTATGAAGATACAGGTACGTCTCAGGATTAATTTTTGATTGCAAAAAGCAATTGTTTCAAAGTAAGATATGCCTTGAAGGGAGTTGTGAGATTAAGCAATAATCAACATCCCCGTTTGAAGTGAGTAAGAAATATTGGTTGAATTGCTTGAATAGTTAGAGTGAATACTATTTAATTTATGGAACAGAATGCTGTTATTGTGTTGTGTGAAGTTTTCTATTTTATAAATGATTTCTTTTAAAAATTTATGATTGTTATTTTAATGAAGCTGGGTGTTTTTTAAAATTCAAAAACATTTAACAGAAGTTTTTTGCAATTGTTTTTAAATACCTTTGAAAATACTGCACCAGTATTTTTCATAACATTCATTCATCTGGTAACAAATGTTTTTTTTATTACATATACCTTTCTGTATTAAAATTATCCAATACATAAATACATTTTGTGTACTTATTTGTAGAAAAATATTTGTATACATCTTGAACTGATTGCATAATGAATTTTTTTCCCCAAGTAATGCTCGTCGTTGGCCTCTATTGATTGATCCACAAGGACAGGCTAGTAAATGGATTAAAAACATGGAAAAAGCTAATAAATTGGTGGTCATTAAGCTTACTGATACAGATTTTGTTCGGTCTTTGGAAAATTGCATTACTTTTGGTAATCCTGTAAGTATTTTATTTTTTCAAATGTATGTATATCTTGTGCGAGACATAATTGCCTTTTTTTTTTTTAAAAAAAAAAAAAAAATCTTTACTACTTTCAAAATATTAACTATTTAGTTTTTATGAATAAATATTATTTTTGGTGCATATTTTTGATATACATTGAACACATACGCAAATATGTATGCACACTCTCACACACATATGTATTTTATGCCTAGATTTTATATTTGATATATGTTTTTCATATATAAATACATATTTTTTATGAATAGATACTAATTTTTATGACTAGATATTGATTTTGAGTAATAAAATCCTCGCATAATATTTTTTAAAAATTTATTGCAAAAAAATATTAAAGTAAAAAATATGATTGTTAACTACTGAATTTTGATTTCTTAATAATATCTATAATACTTTCGCATTATTATTGGTATGTATTTTAAGAAATGTTGGGATTTTTCATGTTGTCAGTTAATCAATTGTTTATAAATATGATGATGTTATCTATCTATAAAAATTCATAGCCAAAAGTAGTTAACATACCTTAAAATTTTCAGTCACTTATTATTTTGAATGGCTCTTTTTATTTTAACTTAAAAGTTTGTTAGTGATTATTTATTTATTAAACTTTATAGTAATATGTTTGAATTTATATAATAATTTTTAAAATTTTACTTCTTGATTTTTAAAGTTTGAAAATATTCTCTAAAGGAAGTATTCAGTACTTTTAAAACTTCACTCATAGAAGTATATTTTAAGACTGCACTCATAAAAGTACACTTTTAAAATTATTTCATCATTTCCCTTTTAACACTTAGTTCTAAATCTTGTATAAATTAAATATTGTAAAAATTTCTGAATTCTTTTTTGGAATCTCAATTTTCTGAGTGTATGTATGTAACTTATGTTGTAAACATATAGAAATTTGTCTTGTAATGAAATCAGATCATTAATTTTTCATCATTGCTGATATTTTACAAATCAATTAAAATTTAGCATTGAGCTAAATGTATTTGAACAGGTTCTTTTAGAAAATATTGGTGAGGAACTTGATCCTGTATTAGAACCATTACTTCTGAAGCAGACATTTCGTCAAGGAGGTATGGTTTGCATAAAACTTGGGGATTCAACAATCGAATATTCTTCAGAATTTCGATTTTACATCACAACAAAGCTTCGTAACCCTCATTATTTACCTGAAACTTCAGTGAAAGTCACTCTTGTAAATTTCATGATTACTCCTGCTGGATTGGAAGACCAGCTACTTGGTATTGTTGTTGCTAGAGAAAAGCCTGAATTAGAAGAACAGAAAAATAATCTTCTTTTGCAAGGTGCTGAGAATAAGAGGTAAAATGTGTTTATTATAGAATTAACGCTGCATGCTCTTCAAATTTTTTCTAAAAACTAGAATAATCTTGGAAGTTAAGAAACCATGCATTGTTGTTGAGCTTTTTCATTGAGCATAAAATTTGTTCAAGAATATTTCAACTAGGATTTAAAATGTCTTTCTTGTTTTGATTGTTAAATACTTTTAATGAGAAATATCTTTTTAAAGTACTTTTTTTTTTCTTTTTTTGTTTATTAATATAATGTTTTACATCTTTTATTTTTAAAATATTTTTGTTTGGAAAGTTTTTATTGACATCATTTTAAATAGTATTTACATTTTATTTATTAAATTCTGTAAACTTTTTGTGTGTGTTTTATGTACTTACACAATAATGACACTGTGAGTGTAAGTCTTAAATTTAACAGTTCTTTAATTTATAAATCATATGTTTCCCATAATATTATTATTTTAGTAAAAAAATAACAACTGATATATATATATATATATATTCACATGTCTGATAAGTCTTCTGCTTTATATTTTTAATCATCTTACTAAAATATTATTTTTTCTTGAAATATGTATAAATGATACCTACCCTTCAAATATCATGATTACTTTTAAAATATTCATATTTTGTGTAATAGGTAATTATTATGCTTTGTAGCTCTTATAGTAATTAAATGCATTTAAATACAATATTATAAATTTTAAATTATTATTTGAATTACATTTTCACTGTAGAGTGATTATTTTTATTTGTTTTTTAAGTTTGTGTGGAAGATGTTTACTTGTAATACAGGGTAGGCTAAAAAAAATTTTTCTGAAAATTTCAATCTTTTGAGAGCTGTTGCTTTTCTTTATCATTAAAAAAAATTATATTTATGAAATAAAATGAAATAAATGTATAGTGATTTTTTATTCATGTAAAACAATTGTAATGCTAATTAGTTGTTTACATGTCTAAAATCAATATTATTAATCAATTTATTTTGCAGGATCTTATTATTTCAATTTATTTTACTTTTCATATTCTTCTCTTTAATTTTTAATATCTTTTTAGACAATTGAAAGCTATTGAAGATAAAATACTTGAATTGCTGACATCTGGTACTAATATACTAGAAGATGAAACTGCTGTAAAAGTAATATCGTCAAGTAAAGAATTATCTAATGAAATTCAAGAGAAACAGGTAATATAAATGTTTTAATATTTTTTGAGAAATCAAAAAAGTTGTTAATTTTATCATGGAGATTCCAAATTTATTATTAATTTATCATCCTTTAGGTTTTTGCTGAAGAAACGGAAGCACAGATTGATGAGACTCGTTTGGGTTATAAACCTATTGCAACACATTCCTCTATTCTGTTTTTCACTATTGCAGATTTAGCTAATATTGACCCAATGTATCAGTATTCATTACCATGGTTTATTAATTTATATATTGGATCCATTGATAATTCAGAAGTTTCAGATAACCTTACGGAAAGACTGGAAATACTTAAAAGTTACTTTATGGAATCCTTATATGTGAATGTGTGTCGAAGTTTATTTGAAAAGGATAAGGTTTGTGAAATTTCTAGATTAAATCGTTAAAATTTCATTTTGTTGCATTATTCTGATGAAAAGGATTTAGACTTATTATTAATTTACTTATGTTGTTCTCATTAATTTGTTTAAATACTTTTATGTGGCTTTTTATACATGTAAATTTTTTTCTTTAGCAATTTAAACTAATTACTCTTTGAAAATTTGTATTAAATTTAATGAGTATGAACTCGAAATAGTTCACTATTGTGAGAACTGATTATTACTTGAAAGTAAATGCATGTCTTTAGAATAAGTTAAATTTAATTAAGATGAATATTCAAATTTACAGAGCTATTGCTTTGTATTTACAAGGGGGGATGTTCATTCCTCGGCTGAAAGAAGTTCTGTCCCTACTGCTTTTGTTCTTTTATCTCTCCCATTCAAGTGTGTCTATTGACTCTCTTCTCCTCTTGGGCTGCTTTGTTTATTTTATTCTGCACTAGTGACTGAGGATAGAGGGGGAAAGAAACCACTCCACCGTAGCTTCCCTTGATATTTCATACCTGCAGCTTGTCGGCCACCAGATTGGGAAATGGGGATCGTCACTGTGGCCAGCTATGTCCACACCATGGGAGATGGGGAAAAACAGTAATCAACCCCACACTTATCTTAGGAATAATATAAAGCAACTTATTTTCATCATTTATTAAGTTCAAACTATTGACATCTTGTGCTTTTCAATTTTGATTTCAATAATCATAAATTGAAATCAAAATCTTGACCTAATTTTTGCTAAAGTATGATGTTAAATTAGAAAATATTTTGCAAAAAATTCTATTGAAAAATAACTATATAGAATTCCATTATTTGTATTTTAGCTAAATGAATGATATGCAATAAAACTTTATTGAAAATTATTATTTATTATTAGACATAATTGAAAAATAGGAAATAAATATTGTTTTATTTCACAATACTTACTTCCTCCACTGCCCTTTTAGTAATTTTTAACTTGTTGCTCAAAATATTTGTTCACCAATCAAAATGTACTAAAAGGGTGGGAAGGATAGATACCAAAATCTACTATTGATGAAATGCAACAAATATTTTTATCTTCTCATATCCAAGATATTTATCAATTTTAAAATGCAATTTTAATATAGGTAACCGAATTATTTTTTTCAAAGAATAAGGCCTGTATTTATTGAATAAGATGTCTATAATTAATTTTAAATAAATAAAATATTTTTTTTGCAGTTGAAAATAAACTAAATTACTATAATCATATTTCATTGAACTTTATAATTTGACTTCCTGCATAAAATTATTGAAATATTTTTTATGTGTTTTATTTGTATAATTTTTATTAACTATGTCATTTTAAATAGGATTTATTATTTTGAGATAAACAGTATTTGTGTTTCAAAGAATGTTTTATTTTAGCTTCTGTTTTCATTTCTGTTATGCATCAATATCTTAAAAGCTGAGGGGAAAATTGAAGAAGAGGAATGGAGATTTCTTCTTACTGGTGGTATTGGCTTAGAAAATCCTCATGCCAAACCTTTTACTTGGTTACCAAATAAATCCTGGGATGAATTTTGTCGTCTCAGTGATTTGGAATCTTTTAACGGTTTGAAAGAATCAGTTGAAGCTGAAAAGATTGGGTTTCGTCTTCTTTTTGATAGTTTAGTAAGTAAAACTTTAACCAATTATGATATTGTGTGTGTGTGTGTGTAATTCACACACACACACACACACACAATATAATATTTAAGTTTCTTCAAAATTAAAAGAAAAATAAGAAAGATTGCATTTCAAACATATGCTATTTTATAGTTTTCTTAAATATATAACAGAAGAACTGTAAAAAAAAATCATGAGTTATGTATTTTAACTCTTCAAATATTAGATTTTTAATTCGCACCTCTTCTTACTTTGTGTTAAAAAAATTATGTATTTTGAGAAAAAAAACCCTCTAAATTTATAAGTTTATCAAAATATAATTGATTAAATTATTAAGTGAAAATTGATAAATTAAAAGTTTATTTTAGTTTAGTTAGCTTGTAGTGATATGGTAACATGAAAATTAGCTAGCAATATCAAGCATAGAATTAATTTTAAAAAGCAATCGATTGCAGTTTGAGATTCATTTAAGCAAACTAATAAATAGCATGAATTTTTAAAAAATGAAGAAATTCCTTAAAAATATTAATTTTTTTAACTGTAAATTAATAAGTATAATTTTTGGTTGATTATTATCCAACTATCTCATTTACAATGCAATATTCATTCAGCATAAATAAACTTCTTCAGTTTATATTATTCTTTGATTTATTTTACATACAAGTTCATTGAAACAATAAGTTTAAATGTTTGAAAAATGTTAATAACTGATATGACTGAAATAGTAAAAATAAATGTAATCATTCATCTTTAAGTTCAATACTATCCATAAAATAAATTTTGTAAAAGCTAATGGAACACTATATTCTTGTAGAATATTTGTTGCTGTGAAGATGAAAAAAAAATTCCCCCATTTTTCAATGTATAATAAAAATAATCTTTCTCTCTCAATTGAAATAATTTTTTACTACATTTGTTGCTATTAATTTAACAAAAAAAGAAAAACATGTGTACCTTTTTTTATATGTACAAGGCTTTGTTTTACAATAATTTCTTACGAAAAACACCCTCTTAAGAATTATTGATTGATTGTTTGGCTTATTTGGGATGTTAAGCAATAAAAGCTACATACAGTAGCATTATTAAACAAGCTTATTTCCTTTTCATTTATTTTTAATGAATTCTCAATTTTTCTTGCTGTCTTGTTATGTTTCTTTTGTCTATTTTATTTTATTTACTTATTTTTTTTGTAATTGGTACCTACTTTACTTAAAACATTAGTTTTAAATAATTTTTACATTGGCTATGTATTTCATAATCATTCAATATTTTCTTTCTTACTTATTTTTAAATTTAGATTTTTGATTCCTTTGTTATTTTGATTGATGTATTTTTGTTTACTTGATATTTACTTATTTTATACATATTTACAAATAATTATCAGAATAATGAAAATGCCACAAAAGATAACACAAACCTTTATTAATAAGGCATAGGGCCACCTTTGGCATGTATAATGGCCTCAGTGTGTCTGGGAATACAATAATGCAAATCATAAATGATGTTTAAAGGAAAGTTATAAAATTCTTCATGAAGATATCTGGAAAGCTCGAAGAGAGCGGTTGGTATTGGAAAATGATTGTAGACTTTGCTTTCTAAAATATACCAGAGTGGATCAATAATATTGAAGTTTAGGTATTAAAATGGCCAGGGGAGAGTATGATTTCAACTTCATGTTCCTCAAAACATGTCTGAACAAATCTAGCTATATGGATTGCACAATTATCATTTTAGAAGATGGTATGGATGTGCCTAATTGGCTAAAATATCCACATACTCCATTGCAGTTACTTGATCTTCTGGAGTTATGATAGGGCCTACAGAAAACCAGGCTTAATATCTAATGCTTAATCTGCTTCAATATCTGATGACCTTAATCCATCAGCTTTCACTTTTGTTCACACTTGAGTATGACAGATGTTGTTGTTTTTCCTTGTATGTGGTATGCTGTCATGACTTTCAAGACTGTACCTGGAGAAACACCCACTACATCAGCAGTTGTGGTTACATATACTCCAACAATTTACCCTCTATGAAATTCTGTAAGGTTCAATATCTCACACAACTAAGAAACAAACAAGAAAGCCCTGACCTTCAAAATAACTTGAAGATAATAGAACAATAATATACTTACTATTTTCAAATTATAAATAGTGGTGACTAGACTGTTAGGTAATTAATAGGAAACTTGTTCATAAATACTATCTGTATTGATAGGTGTTTTCATTATTTTGATAACTACCTGCATGGAATCTTTAAAATATTGAAAACTGTTTTTTTTTTTTTACATGTTTGACATTGCAATATGCTAACCTTTACTCTCAGGTTTTTTAATGAGATTTTGTCACAAAAAAGGATATTAAAAAAAAACCATGTTTTTGATAATTTTTACACTTTGAGTATTTTTTTTTATATTAACAAATGTTTTTTTATAGATTAAATGTGTCTTATTTGAAAAAATTTGAAAAAAAAAAATCATTTTTAAAATTTTTTATTTATTTTAACTATAACACTGGTTGTGAGTTATATGGTTTCAAAAAATTTTCAACTTAAATATTTTTGATTTAATTTCAGAATCCTCAAGAGGAACTTATTCCTGGTGAGTGGAATGAAAAACTCACAGATTTCCAAAAACTGCTCATAATGAGATGCATAAGATTTGACAAAATGATCCCTGCTGTTCAGAAATTTGTTATGGAAAACCTTGGTCAAACATTTATTGAGCCTCCTCCATTTGATTTAGGCAAAGCATTTCTTGACAGTTATTGTTTTTCTCCCCTTATTTTTGTTTTATCTCCTGGTGCTGATCCTACTGCTGCTCTGCTGAAGTTTGCTGATGATCAAGTATGTGTGTTGTGACTATTGAAATAAATAAAAGAAACTGCCGAAATCTTAACTATTTAAAACATCATTGAAGTTTGTATAATATAAAATTAATAAGCAATGAATAAAATGTCAGCAACTAAGCTGACAATGGTTGTTTTAATAAAATTAATTTAACAGTAAAATCAATAAATTAAAAGGATAAAAAAAAAAGCTTATATCATGTTCTTTTCTTTTTTCCTTTTTCTTTTCTTTCTATCTTTTTTTTTTTTTTTTTTTTTTTTAGTCATTGATTTCATACTTGACATGAAAATATTATAAAAGACCCATATTATAAGACCATAAAGCTAGTTAATATTAATGATAGCTGTAATTATGTGTGGTAACAGACATTTTATTGTTGCAGAAGAGGTGACTTCTTTTAATGATTTAATGTTTAATTCTCTACAACTTATGTTCTAAAATATTTAAAAAAAATTGTATGTTATTGACCAATCTAAGAATTTGATAGGAACTATTATAGTATTTTCATATCACTTAAGTATTTTATCAACTGTGTGTGTGAGTAAATGTTTTGAAACAAAAACAAGATAATCTTTGTAATAAATGTAATTAAATATTTTTTTAAAAAGAGAGAGAAAAAAAAAAAAAGAAGAATACTTATTGTTATTTTTAAACAGTAAACAATTTTTTTTATTTTGAAGTTTAGTGTCATTGAAAATCATACAATAAACCTAAGTTAAGTTAAGTTTAATTTGAAAGAAATTTTTTTCAGGTTTTCAAAGCCAATTCTAATCTGAGTTCTGTTTGCTTTTCAAATGAATGAACAATCTGTTTCTATGCTTTTTTGTTTTCTTATTGTTTTTATAATGGAACTTTATGTGTGCAACAACACTATTACATTACTGTTAATATTTGATTAAAGTCACAAAAAAAAAATTATCTTTGTTTTATTGGAAACATATTCTATTTTTGCTCTTAATGGTCTAAATTCTTATTCTAAGGGATTTGGAGGTTACCGCTTGAACTCTTTATCTCTTGGTCAAGGACAAGGTCCTATTGCCATGAAGTTAATACAAGATGCTAGGCAGTTAGGTTCATGGGTTGTTTTACAAAACTGTCATCTCGCAAAATCCTGGATGCCAACTTTAGAGAAGGTATTAAGAATATATTTTTCTATTTAATAATAACATTTAATTTTTAAGGAAGAATAGAAAAATTATTGCAATATTTTTAAACCATGTTACTGTAAAAAATAATTTTATTAAAAACATAAGTGCTATTGAAACTCTGTGAAATAGATATGCATAATTTTTTCAGTGCCATTTAATTAGCTGTTCACATGTTTTTGCCCTTGTGCTTAATTTATATTTTGAATTTTCATTATGTTTAATAAATATGATTTTGGAGTTTAATATCAATTCTGATGAAAAAAGTTTTGAGAAAACTTGTCCTTCTTTACGTTTGGTAAAATCTTTCACACCATTGAGTAAACTTTTTTTTTTTCCAGATTTTCAATCAAAAAGTTTCATCTTGATTGAACCAAACAAATCGATAAAATTAATATTATTTCTTTACTTAGATTTGTTTTCTAACTATTGAAATTATTTCCTGAAAGGTTTGTGAAGAGATAACTACTGAAAACACTCATGCAGATTTTCGTTTGTGGTTAACTTCATATCCAGCTGAGCATTTTCCTGTTATGGTCTTACAAAATGGAGTAAAGATGACGAATGAGCCTCCCAAAGGCTTAAAAGCAAATATTATCCGGTCCTATTTGAGTGATCCTTTATGTGAATCTGACTTTTTTGAGGGCTGCATGCAACCGGTAAAATTTATAATCATTTTATAATTATCTGTATCTTTAAATACTTTATTACTTATAAAATTCAAGACTGTTAAATTGAAGAGTATTTCATATTCTTTTTTATAGGTGGTGTTCAAGAAATTACTTTATTCACTTACTTTCTTCCATGCCTTAATCCAAGAACGAAGAAAATTTGGTCCTTTAGGGTGGAATATTCCTTATGAATTCAATGAAACTGATTTAAGGATCAGTGCACAACAGTTATCGATGTTTTTAAATCAATATCCAGTAAGAATGTTTTATATATGCATTTTTACTGTTTGTTTTAATTTACAGTTAGTTCATTGAAAACATATTTGTCATATTATATAGGATGACATTCCATTTGATGCTATTAGATATTTAACTGGTGAATGTAATTATGGTGGAAGAGTTACTGATGATTGGGATCGTCGTACCCTTGTGACTATTTTGAAGAAATTTTACTGTGGTGAAACTGTTGTAGATGGCAATTATTGTTTTGACACTGCTGGAATTTATTATGCACCGCCTGAAGGAACAGTAAGTTTAATCCTTTTCATCAATTTAATATTTTCCAAATTTAGAATAAGATTAATTTTGCTGTATTTTTAATGAAAATAGAATTTGTACACTATAGAATTTTTAAAATTTTGTTTATAAATGATTGAAGAATTTTGAAGACAGTATGTATTATTTTAAATCTAGCATATTTTCTAGCTTGCTGTGAATTTAGATTGTAAACTTAATTAAAAAATGAAATGTTTACTTCTACTTAATGTGCATTTTTTTTAATTTGAAAAGTATTGTTAATCAGTATGTTAAAATTTTAATTTAACTAAATCGTTATTTTTAAAGAATTTTTTAAAATTTGACTTCTTGTTTTGAAGACATTTCTTATTCCAGTATCAATCTTATATCGACTACACAAATTCACTACCACTTATTGCCAAGCCAGATGTTTTTGGAATGCACTCAAATGCTGAAATAACTAAAGATCAATCTGAAACTAATTTGCTTTTTAATAGCATTCTTTTAACTCAGGTATATTTCTTTTTTCTTTTTTTGAATAATATGGTAATGCATAAAAGAGAATGTGAAATTTTTCCCTAATTTTACTGTATGTCCATCTCTATGCTTGGTATTTATTTTTCTAATTGTTATTAATGTTCTCTCATTTTCTTCATTTCATGTTTTCATAGAATATTATGATTTGCATAGTAACAAGTTTATATAATGTGTTTAAAGCAAGGTTATTTTGCCAGTATATTTGATGATATATTTGTAATTTTTTTGTTGTCCTTCTAATATTTCAATGGTTTTAGATTTGTTTCTTTAAAAATATTACCTTGTGTTTGGCAATATTTCCCATGAGAACTCAATACAAGAAATCTCAATCAACCTTAAAATATTGATTATATTTTCCGATAGTTATTTTAAATAAATGTTAGGAAAAAATATCTTCCTTTTAAAATTTTTATAAATTTATGTTTTTAGTAATAGCTTCTTAAAATTTCTTAGATAAATAATATAAGCTTTATGTTAAATTTTAAGGGACATATATACATTACACAGTATGTGAATTGATGTTTGTAATTCTTATAATACTGCCATAAATAAAACTTGCTACTGACACATAGGAAAATGCATCTTCCATATTTTTAATGAATGATCGAAAATGAATTTGACTGAAGTGTTAATATTTTATAATATACATTATAATATTTTTAATAGTCTTATCCTTTTGAAAGATCAAACTATGGAATTTTGAACTGGCATTCTAAAAGCTGAAGTTATCACTCATCTTTCGAAAGGAATGGTTCAAAACCTTTTTATTAAAATATCACTATCATATATGTAATGTTTACTAATAGTTTTTTAAAAAATAGAATCTAATCTTACATCTGAAGAAGAATCTAGTCTTACATTCTAAGAAGAAGTATAAATATTTTTTTAAAAAAATTCTTACTGTTATGTGTTTTCATCATTGGTAGACCTACTAGAAATTAATTCAGAATGGCTTTATTCTTCAAAGGAAAAAAAATTCTGTAAACAATTCTTTGATTTATTACTAGACTAAAAATCTGAACTAATGCAGATGCCCGAGTATTTTTTAAATATTTTAGAAAACTTTTCCTGTGAAGTTAAAGGTTGAAAAAATTATTAAGCAATTATATATAAAATGAGAATAAAAATTAAATATTGAATTTCAGAATATCCTAATAAATTTATGCACTTTATATGCCTACAGATAATAAATAACATAGGTAATTAAATGAAATTAAATCTTGTCAAATAGTGTTTTCAAACACAAAGTTAATTAGAATATTATGATAAACATTTACATACTCTCTTTAAATTATTTCTCAATCTCAAAAATTATCCCTCTTGCAGTACTAGAATTCATATGTCAAAGAATAATTCTAAAAATAACCAATTTTTACAAAAGCATGATAAGTATCATATGATTACTTTCTTTAGAATATTCTTGAGTACTTTAAATTTATTATTTTTTATATCTTTATCAGGCTCGTGTTTCTGGTGGAGGAGGTCAATCAACTGAAGATGTAGTTGAAAATGTAGCATCTGACATTTTAAGTCGCCTACCAAAGAATTTTGATCTTGTTCTTGCTCGCCAGAAATATCCAACTTTATATGAGCAGAGCATGAACACTGTCTTAGTTCAGGAAATGGGACGATTTAATGTTCTTTTGTCTACAATTAGATCATCTCTCATTAACACCAGAAAGGCTATTAAAGTAAGATCAGATGTTTTGTTTAATAAAAAAAAAATTTAATTTTGGCCAGTTATTTATTATTAATAATCATTTTGTTCCACATTCTTATTCAAATTTTTAATTGCAAAAATTCAAAAATTTTAATCTTTTTTTATTTCATAGCAATTAATAATACATATAATATTCTTATTAGATTGTATTAAGTTATATGGTTGCAAACTGACTTCACAGCTGTTGTTAACAACGAATAATATTATATATATATATATATATATATATATATATATATATATATATATATAAATTTGTAAATTTCTTTGTATTGCTATATGTAATATTAATACACATGCAGTGCGAAACTTAGAAAATCTTGATTTTTCTCTTGTGTTTTTTAATTTTAGTTTTCATTATTTTTTTTTTTTTTTTTTAACATTTGGTTTTTTTTTTTTTTTTTTTTTTTTGCTTTGCTTTGCTTTTTGTGTTTTTCTTTCTAATTTCAGTTTGTAGCTTTTAATGTTCAGAATTTTTTTCAATTTATATTTTTGGTGTTATTACCATTTTATAACAATATATTTTGTTTATGGTGATAGTTAGGCTTATAATTCTAAAATAACTCAGCTTTATAGTTTAAAGTCTTATTATTCTCCAATTTTGTATTTCCAAAATATTCTAAGATTGTGAAATTTTTCAAGTTTTTCTAATTTCGTGATATTTTGTTAATTTTTCTTCTTTTATTATATATATGCATCATGTGCTTGTGTTTGCATTTGCAAAGGATGACCCTTTCTATATTATTCAGATAATCACTTAATAGAAAAAGTATTTAGGAAAACAATTAAAAAATATTTTCTTGTATCAGAAAATGTATTTATATTAAAGAATATATGGTTTTATTCTTTTGTATATAAAAGTTAATATTTTTAACTATAAAGGGAGAGGCAAGGAAATTCTACAACAAGTTAAAACACTTTATTTTGAAAAAAGAAAAATTATTTTCTCTATGTTTATATTACAAAAGCAAAATGTTTTTATTTGACTGACTTCGATCTTTTTTTTTTTTTGTTTTTGTACATATAGGGCCTTGTTGTAATGTCAACTGAATTAGAACAAGTGGTTAACAGTATTTTACAAGGCAAAATTCCAGATATGTGGATGAGTAAATCGTATCCTTCTTTGAAACCTCTTGGTAGCTATGTTAGTGATTTTTTGAAGAGACTAAAATTTTTACAGGTAAAAAAAGTTTTACTCTTTATCTTAAAATTTTAAAATTTCATACATTTTAAATGAAATATGGATAATCTTGAAACATATATGTAACTTTTGTAACATATTACATCCAAATTTTCTTTCTTGGTTATAAATACTAGTTTATTTGTTAAATTTGCTTGTTTTATTTGTGCAATTTTTTTTTTCTTTTTCTTTTTCTTTTCTTTTTTTTTTTGAGGTTTAAAATTTTTTTTTCCTTTTATTTTCCATTTTCTCTGATGCCGATGTTAAATAATTTTTTCAGGATTGGTATGATAATGGTCCTCCAAATGTATTTTGGATATCAGGATTTTATTTTACCCAAGCTTTTTTAACTGGAAGTCAACAAAATTATGCTAGAAAATACACAATTCCTGTAGATCTTCTTGTGTTTGATTATGAAATACTTGAAGATAAACCATATGCTGACCCACCAGAAGATGGTAAACAATAAATTTAATCTTTTTTATTTTAAATATATCCATGAATGTAATATTTTAATTTAAACTACTTTGATCTTCTTAAATATTATGGTAATTAAACTGAGTGAGTATAATTAGAATTAATTTTTAGTTGTAAATTCGTTAAGTGTCTTAAAGGTTTTGAAACATATTTCAAACAGTTCTTGGAAGTTCTGCATTTAAGATATTTAATGATATTTTTAATTTATTATTAGCTGCAAAATATTTATAAATTTTTTTTAAAAAACTTCAGGAATGATCAGGAACTGTATAATTCAATAAACGATTAATTTGTGTTAGAATTTAATTTACCATCTTATATTTCAAATCATACGAGGCTATATTCCTTCGAAGCACATATCCAATTAATGTAACATTTGTAAGATAATTTATGAAGCTCTAAGTTTCTGTCTTGAAATAGTAATTTAAAAAAGGATGAACCTCGAAATATTGAAATACTTGTAGTAACATAATAAAATGTTTTATTTTGTTTAATTTTAAAAAAAAGAAGAAATGAAATCCATGTACATATGCAATGCATATAATATTCAGTTTTCAAGTGGCATTCTGCTGATAAAATTTTTTGTCTGTGTCAAAACTTCTTATTTTTCATGCAAATGTAATTTTATTATTTTAGGTGTATATGTGCATGGATTATTTTTGGATGGAGCTCGATGGGATCACAAAGAATGGATACTTGGTGAATCTTTGCCCAAAGTATTGTATGACAAACTACCTGTGGTGAGATATAATCACAAATCTGTATGTATGTGTATATATATATATATATATATATATATGTATATATATATATATACATATCTGTATGATTCCTATTAATTTATTCTGAATTATTCTTCTTTAGCAATCAATGTGTTTCTGTATTTCACATTTGTTAGTCTATTCTGTGGATATTAGATCCCTCTCTCTCTTTTCGGAGTGGGGGGGAGAATAGAGATTTGCCATTTCTGTCAAAATACTATCAAATTTTCTTTCAAAAAGAATAATTTTCTCATGTTACTGTGCATCACAATTTGATTGATTAGTTTATGTGAGATGTGGAGCAACAAAGGCTACCTGATAATTATGAATGGAAAAATGTTACCTGAGACTTATTTTTACTAAAACTTAAGTGTGCTGCATGATGCCAAGAAAATAATCATTGCATTTCTGTAATGACGTTTTATGCTGAGGTAATATTTTCAGTCATTTTGTTGATGCTTTATTTTTATGAAAGGGGCATTGTATTAGTATCATAAATTGAAACAGATTCACTTTAATATAATTATCTATGTTAAAAATATCAAAAAGAAATTTTAAAGAACTAAGTTGAATTCCTACCAATTTGTTGTAAATGACTGAAAGTTTATTTCGGGAATTAAAATCATATTCTATAAAAGTGCCTTTTTTTTTAACAATAAGACACTATAAAATTTCATAATTTGATAGCATAAATTTAGAAAAAATAAATATGAAAATAATAAACTCTTACATTATATTGTTTGAACTTCTAATTAAACAACTGAATCATTCATTTAAAAAATTACATAAGTCAAGTTTTTTTCCAAACATATTTTTTTTGTCAAGAATGGCACCCTTAAAGGTATATCTGATTAAAAAAAAAAGGGGGGGGGTCTGATCACAGTAAAAACACAATCTGAAAAACGAAACATGCAAATCTCTATATTCCTTCCTGTTCAAACAATATAATGTAAGAGTTTATTGATAAAATCGCTAAAGATTCATTTATGTTGATGAAAAAAAATTTCAACAATTGTCATGCAACTTGCCTTAACTAAAGCCTATGGTAAAGAAAGTGTCAACTAACAGTAAAAAATTAGACGATTTAAAGTGCATTCAGGATACCATTCTACCAGAATGGTATCCTGAATGATTCTGTTACTGAATGATTCTCCTGAATGGTAACTGAATGACTTCTGTTGAAACATATGTGATAGGTCAACTGCAGAAATTGAAGATAATCCAGATGCAAATGATTGAGAAAATGGTTATGAACTTTAATGGTAGAAAAACATGAAATTGTTAATGTTTAAAGCTATATCTTCATTAATTTCGATTAAAGACATGACTGTTTTGTTTGAATTAAATACCACTTAGCTCTGTTTCTTGCTAAAACAGCAAGAGTTAATGACAGTTTTTTTAAGTTTTTTAAAAATTTATTATTTATAAATAATAAAAATTATAGTCTGCTTAAAAACTTTAAAATCTAGACAATATATTTTGCCCCAAAAAGATCTTGGAAAGTTGTGTACTACATAGTTTTTATTGATACCTGAAAAGTTCTGATTGTGTGTCTTAAGTGGTTTTTAAAATGATCAATTCGATTTATTTTGGTATGTGAAATAGCATAATGCTTTTGTTGTGATATAGTATAAACTTTTTAAAAGGTTTGAATTAATATACAAAATATTAATAAAATGGTTGTGATAAATCGCTGGAATATAAAACCATTTATGATTTTAATAATTTTTTTATTTGTTTTAGGTATGGTTAAAACCAATCAAGAAAGTGGATTTGGTTGAGAAGCATAGTTATGTTTGCCCTGTATACAAGACAAGTGAAAGGCGTGGAATATTGTCTACTACTGGACATTCAACTAATTTTGTTATATCTATGCGGTTGCCAACAAACAAACCTCAAGAGCATTGGATCTGTAGAGGTGTTGCTCTTATTTGTCAATTGGACACCTAATTAGACTTTATTTTTAAAATTCAGGGATTTAAAACATTTTATGATGTTGTAAAAAGCATCTAAATTCATAAGCACCTCTAATTTAAATTTTTCACAACATAGTTAGAATATGAAAATTAAGATTTAAAAGATATTTAGCTATCATTATTTGTGATAATGATTAACATGGCATATATAAATTACTTTTTGTTTAAAATGAAGTAATTTATAGTGACGACATATTTTTACAGTATTGTAAAGTTGTTAAAGGATTAGTCATGTTATATTGCTACTCAAGTTTAGATTTGTAATGTTAAACATTTTATTAATTATTCTAATAAACCATTAAATCATTGTTGTTGATAAGAGAGGTATAATCCTAGTTGGTGATAAAACTTAAGTAGAAGGGGAGTTTAAAAATGTAGAGGTAGTTCAAATTCTGTATTTGACTATGAAAAATACAAAAATGCATTTGCGGCTTTATTCGGTGACTCTTGATAAATATATTTTATGATGTATTTAAAATATACAGTTAAAAAAAGTCCAGAACATCATCTCAAATCAAACTATACAACAACTTTCCATGTTCCTATTTGTAATACTAAGTGTTTGTACTATAAGTAAAGGTGCTTTTTTCCCCTTTTAAAATCTGTGATTTTTCACATTTTTGAAAAACAGGATTTGGTTCTTGTTGAAATATGCCTGTAAACAGTTCCTATTTACCTTTGATTCCCACATAACATTGTGATAGAAAAAATATTGTTACTGAAAAAATGTATATTGTTCCTAAATATTACTAATTCTCTTTTATTATTATTTATTTATATTCTATTTATTTCTTTCATGTTTCATTTCCATTCATTATTGTACTTTTTTAACAGAAATACTTTTTTTATTGTTAATTTATTACGACTTCTGAGCTGGAACTTTTGTATTCATATCTTATTTATATACATTTTATTTTCAAGTGTTTTATTTTAGCAAATGTTATGTAAAAAAAATTGTTATTTTGTGTGTGTGTATATATATATACGTTTACGTACTGTTTAGGCTTGTTTATTATTATTTTTTCTTTTGATACATATACAAATTTATTTGTTTGAGTATTAAAATAATAAATCATGCATTGATTTTATTGCATTCGAAGAATTTCTGTTTATGAGAAGATTTTTTTTAATAGTTTAAATTCTATATTTATTTTATCTAAACACATTTTCAAAGCATTTTTCAAGTAATAAACATTTTTCGCTCACTTATTTGAAATTCAGTAAAACATTTTGTGCAATAATATTTTTGCATATTCCATGTTAATTTTTTTTTTTTTAAAAAAAAAGTTTAATTTTAAAGAAAGATATGGGGAGCATGTTATACACATAATTTTTCGGCAGGAAACAACTTTTCTACTGATTCTCATACTTATAATTCTTTTCAAATAATCTTCTGATAGTATTGTGATAAAATATGCTCTAAGACACAAAAGAGAGTACTAATTCTGATAAAAATGGGTCAATACATAAAAAAAATAGATCGGTTAAAATTCCAGAGATTTTGTAATATTCCAATGATCGATCACTGCAAAGTGTCAAAATCAGTAAAACGTTGGTCCGCTTATAGTGTGGATTATCCAGTGTTGCGTAGAATAATTTAATTCGATGGGGGCCTACAGGTTTTCCTCTGCAATTGTCTCTATATGGTGAGCTAATTCAGCAACATTCTGGGGTGGTTGCAAGTCCCAAATATATTCTAAAAAGGGGAGATCAGACGTCCTAGCTGTGAAGAAGTGTTTGACAAGCTTGAAGATAAGCCATAACAAGGCGTCCAGTGCTCATTTAAGCGTTATCTTGTTAAAAGTAAGTCTGAGGCTGCTCAAAAGGACGTCGTAACAGGTCGTAGAACTTCGTCTACATACTGCTGTTCTCTGACTGTACCATTATTGACAAGAAAGAGCAAAACGTTTTCATCTGTCTTTTGATATCCCAGATAAAACGCTTTGCTCTAGGTGTTTGTGGCGTGCATAAAGAGCTGGATCCCTACGCTGTCTTTGCCTAGACAGCGTAGGGATTCGCAAATCTTGCCTGGACACAATTGGAAAAGGGAACTTATCACTATAGGACATTTGTTTCCGATCACTGCAGTTCCAAACTCATTGAACCCGGTTCAACAGTAATTAGATTTGACAATATACTGGCGTGAGGGGGTAAATGCCATAACGCCCGGTGGGGTAGTAGATTCCGCTTCCTCAGCCGTGTGTCAATGGTCTTGTTAGTAACTTTTATGCCTGTCACACATCATATACTGTCAGCGACGAATCCGATACTGTGACAGAGGATCTGAAAATCGCTACGTCAACGTTATAACCATTTTGATACTGAAATCTGCCATTATTCACTTACTCTTGCCAGCATCATCTAATCACTTCAAAACCTCGACCCAGTTGTGGAGCGATTCTTCAATTTACCCGTCCAATATCTCTCAATGCAATGTTACGAGCTTTCTGAAACTGATATGAAGGATGTCCCTGAATTATTTCTTTGTCTCGAAACTTTTCATTATGAGAACAGAACAAAAAATAGTATTATATTCCGTAAAGTACAATTCAAAAAGTTTTTAGTAAATACAAGCAAAATTAAATAATTTCCACATGTCAACCTTTCGCAGTAAGTAATTTATCGAGATGGAATTCTATTATCTGGCTAGTAAACTCCACCAGTTTGTGTAGAACTCTGCACATTGCATTATGAAAGACTGAGACATGATAATTCAAAATGGCGAATGCATAAGGGAAATTGTGCGTATTGTGGTTCTTCAAAAGAAATTTGTCACCACTATACAACTTCGCTTCAGTAGTACACACAGAAAAGACCCGCCTTTAGGTCACTCTATCTGTCATTGATTAAAGCATTTCAAGAAACAGGTATAGTCTTACGACAAAACCTTTTCTCAGAAACACAACGTTGCTTCAGGAGTTCAAGAAAGATCAACGCTCAGATTCTTGGCCATTATATATTAGTGGTCACGGCCGTAAACTCTCGACCGGTGTTGTTTCGTCGTATCATTTACTCAAATTTTAATTCCACTTAAGACCTGCCGTGTAGCGGAGCTGATTCATATTAAATCTGTCGAGGCTCCAAGTCCTCTCATTGTGTGGAGGTTTGATGATGGAGGTGCCAGCTCAGGCGTCGTCACCGTTATTTAGCCGAGGTTCAAAATTACGAGGGCTATCGTCAATAGCCCTCATGTTAATTGTAAATGCAATGTTAACCGTCTAAGCGTTGTACACGGGTTTTCCCGTCCTGCTCGAGATACTTCAAAAGCGATCAAGCCGTGTTATTCCATGTGGCTGTGAACTCGCCGAAAGCGGTAGAGCTGCTTTTTTTTTCCCCTTCACAGGATTACTTACAGTTTGTTTGGGACGTGTTTTCTTGAAATTCCTTTCCCCCCTTTTAAAGGTTTAACATCTTGATAGATAATTGGGGAGGGTTGCGGACACACAATGAACGTCGACAGGAAGTTTATGGCTCATTAGGGACCCCCGCTCTTGCCCTTGAGACATTCGTTCAAGAGGTGGATGGTAAAATTTTCTTTAGTTTGCATCTACAAGTGTGTCTGTATGTCAGGTTAGTTTGAGATTTTATTGGGTTTGAATTAAATACATTCTTTAACCTAGCTTTCGAGATATAACCATTTTATTTAAATCAATACAAAAGCCATTTTGAAGTTCCATCAAATAAATAAAATAGATTTTATTTACATTTTTTAATTAATATTGATTTGAAGCTTCAACAAATTTGGGTGGGGAGGGAAACCTGCTATTTTATCTAGTTGAACAAATTAATTTTCCTGCTTTTCTTTGCTTTCCAAAAACTCTCGTTTTTTCCCTCACATTAAAATTATTGGAAAAAAATTAAGTTTTTATAACATATCGCTGAATATATATCTCTAAAATATCTATGTTTAAATTCAAAGAATGTATGACAACAATGAATATATTCTGTTACTTCGTCTGTGTTACTTTGATCACTACTTTCAGCTTTTAAAATAATTATTATTTTAGTATAAGGTGCCACAAATAAATAAATAAAAATTTTAAAAAACGAATGCGTCAAAATTAGAAACGCTTTAAGCTTTTCAATTATTTCAAATGAATAATTTTTAAGCTTCTGTTTTACATAACTTTGAAAAAATTCCTATGCATTGATAAAAATAACAAAAATTAACTTTTTAAATCTATTAGTTTTTTTTTTTTTTTATAGTTTCAAAGCCAGGTATTCAGGGCAGCTTACATACGGTCCCTAGTTCTGTAATGTTAAGTTCTGAAATACATCCGAATTTTAAATGGCTGAACTACAATTTCCTTCAAAGGGAAGAGGAATGAGAGTTTTACCTCAAATTCATATTTTTGTAAGTTGATTTTTCGAACAATTAGTAATTATAAGTGTCTGTACACCTTTATATTTGTTTATATTAGTAAGTGTCAACAGTACATATACTTTTGATTATTAATTATTTGAAGATTCAAATTTAAAAAAATATCCATGTGTAAAATCCGTTATAATTTTTCTTCTTTTAGAAGATAACTGAAGTGCAGGTAATTAAAATCCAGTCATTTTTCGTAACCTTAACAATACACAATTATAAACTTTACATAAGCTACACTGAAAATCTGCATTTGAAATTACGATAAAAATATCTATGTATGGCGCATGCTCAGTGAAAATTGTTTACCATAAAATACTTACAATTATTTAAATATTCAAAATTTAATATATTGCATCGCTAGCATATCTTCAGACATTGTCCAAGTTTTGTACAATTCGGTTGAAAACTACACGTTATGAGCAAAAAATATGCTGAACAATTTGGTGAATATAAAATAAAATCTTTACATGGAAGCAAACCTGAGATGCTAAATTATGAACATATCTATAATAGTTTTGATACCTGAAACCTGGTATACAAAAATTATGAACATATCTATAATAGTTTT